>JACBKR010005711.1:0-16644 GCA_014218235.1 Colocasia esculenta | reverse complement strand
GCGAGAGGGGAAACCACAACGCAAGACTGACTCTCCCACAAGAAGCACAGTCATCTAGAAATCCACGGCACTCACCAAACACCATCCTCTCAAGCATGCAAGGCACGAAAAATGAAGCAAACCACCCGACCACAGGGACACACAAAGTCCCTCCAGCACAGCTGAGAACTCCGAACGAACAGCGAGGTAGTTGGCCAACACAGCAGGCCAGCGCACAGCCAAGCACACAACACCTTGACCGGAAACACCCAAGCAGACTGTAACGAGACAGTCCAGCCAGCAACAACGATAGCTCATCTCTATCGAGAGAGAGAGCAGCGACAACAAAACAACACGAAGCAGCTTTGGGGGAGAACTTCCACCAAAAGCGCCAAGAGCCGTCCTGGGAGAACCTCACCAGAACGCAGCCCAACCAAACGGCACACTTCGAACCACAGGGGCAACACGACGGTGGCCCGAAATGAACATAGAGCACTCCTGGGAAGAACCTCCACCAGAAGCGACAAAGGGCGATCCTGGGAAGAACCTTCACCAGAATGCACAACCCAAACGACATGGATCATCAGAGAGAACACTGCAGCAAGCAGAAACGGCAAAAGCAACGCAAGCCGGTTCTGGGAGAACCTCCACCAGAACCACCAAGGCACGGTTCTGGGAAAATCCTCCAGAACGCACCAGCCAAACCAACAGCATACCTCAGACTCTAAGGTAGCATGGCAACAGCAGAAACGAGTGCGAAATAGTCCTAAGAGAAACCCTCACCAGGACAACAGCAAATAGTTCTGGGAAACCTCACCAAAACATAGGGCAACCAAGCGATGCACCTCAACCTCGAGGGCAGCGCCACAGCACTAGAAACAAGTACACCACAGTTCTGGGAAACCTCACTTCCCCCAGAACCAACAGAGAAGGACTCTGGAGCACCTCACCAGAGCTCACAACCAGTCAGCACCAGGCCGACACAACCACAGGCAAGTGTCGCAGCCCTCGACCAGCGATGCAACACGGCACACAGAACATCTACTAGCTCGAGCAACAATGTCGACCAAGCAGATGCACAACGCACAACAGCGCGCACAAACAAGAGGCCACACATAAGACCAACCACCCACTCACCCCAACAACAAAGGGGCAGCCAACAAGGCAAGGACACTTCGGCTGGTTCCGCAGACAACAACTCTGCACCAATGAAGGCCACACACACGCAGGCTCTCTCAGCCTTCGCGATGCACGCACACTCAAATGCGCCAAAGACTACCAGGAGCACCGCATCTGGACTTTCCTGCAAGCGTCCTCCACACAAGGAAGACCACTGCAAGCGAGTCCATCGCCAACTGTGCCACCACGGCCCGAACACACCGAGCGACCACACTCGCCACGCACGCGGCACAGCAACAGCTGCAACTCACTGCAACACGCACACGGGCCATGCAGGGAAGCCTCACACCTGCAAAACAATTGAAAGCACAAGTCTAACACTAGTCGGACGGTGTCAGCAGTGCACTAGTACCTTCCATTGGGACAGCTATAGTTATTAACTCATTATCAATCTCAGTAGACTCCTCACTCTGATACCAACTGTAACGACCCGACCTCCCTGACCCACGCCAGGGGCCCCGAGGGTCGCGCCGCCACCCACAGATCCGAAGATCCGGAAGGGTTAGAATAAATAGTCTAGTGAGATATGCAATGAATTCAAATAACTATAACAATTATGTACAATATACAAAAGGTTTGTACAACGAGTCCCAAGAAAAAGCACAGGTACCAGAAGAAAGGTGTAGTCCTTAAGGGGCATACCCGAGAACTTGTAAAACAAAACACTACTCTTGCTCACTCAGGATACAAGAGCTCACAACGCCGCTCTCATTGCTACCTGACAACAACACGGCGCCACAGCCGCCTCTGCAACCGTCCGACACCGAGCTCCTGCGACGACGAGCCCCTAGCTGAAGGCAGTAGGGGGGGGGGCGGCCTCGCGAACAAGGCCCAGTAGGGATTACCAGTCCCTCACCGGCCAGAGCAGCAAGAGCTCCGAAAATAGGAAACTACCCTAGAAAGCTGTAAAGTGGGTAACACCTACAGAAGGGTACAACTAAGCAGCGGAAGAGAACAGCACGACGCCACGACCACCAACCAAGGTCGGGCTACACACATGACTTCCGGAGAAACCAACGGAGTCGAGCACAAAGCGCCTACTGAGTCTACGCAACAACCAGGTGAGAACGAAATCTCACCGCAAGCACAGCCACCTCAGACCTCCACAGGGTCGAGGGCCCACAAGCAAAACCACCCCGCACCCCGAATACACCGCAAGGTCGGGAAGTCATACCGTTGGTGCCACTGCGGACTGGCACCAAGAACGGAACTACAGTACCGAGAGGAAATCGAGCGGAAACCACTAGAAGCACGGGTCTGCCCACGGCCAGACCAACGGCGCCCACGGAAACTAGGCATGGCCAGACTATAAACGTCGTGCACGCTAGGCAACGGATAACACTTGAAACATCGTAAGGAAACGCCGTCACAACACAGCAACCAAGCCACCGCCGCTAGCAGCCAAGAGGGGGACCCGCAGTCCGCACGCTCTACTCGCTAGCCTAGCTCCTGTTTCCACCCCCGCGCAAGGGCGAGACAGAGCTGCCACAGAAACACACCACACATGCAACACCGCAGTCTGGCCAAGCTGTGGACCCACGCCTGACCTCCCTACTCGGCTCCGGAACCAACGTAGAGCGAGGCAATGAGACAAGGACTGTCTGGTCTGCGCCAGGAACTCCAAACACCTCGACGTCCCAGACCCAGACAAGAGAGCTCTACAAATGACTCAGCGTCGCTGTCCTAACCACCGTTTTCCCCTCAGCTCCAGAGTCCGCTCACGTGGGCTGCCAACTCGAGCACACTCATAGCCCGGAGTACTCCCTCAGCAGGCTTCCAAGGATGGGCATCCCAGGAAACGGTAACAACCTCTCAGAACGGGGACAAGCCCTCAAGTGCCTAACACCGGGCGAATAGAGAATTGGCGGGGCAACCACCACAGAAATGACACAACTAGCTTGTAACCAAGACAACCCCAGCAGGCACAGGCACGCACAGCACCCCTTCCGAAAAGCCCCCTGAAGGGCCGTCGGCCAACGCCGGTACATACGGCACAGCCAGAGAACTCGGAACACCACCAGCAGAACGAAAACCAGGTAATCGGAACGTGACCCAGGCGCGTCGCCTTCTGGGCCAGAAGGCGACGGCCACCTGTCGCCAAGGTCGCAACGACCAGGGGGCCTCCTTTTGATCTGAACGTGACATATCGACCTGTCGCATTCAGCATCAGAAGGCCGAACCCCAAGCAGGGCCACCGGCCCGCAGCCAAACAACACAAAAGCAAGAAGGCGACCGACTTCGTCGCTACCCAAAGATATAACGTGACGAAAATCCTGTTGCAACCAGGACGCAGCAGCGAAGGTGCCGCCTTCAGACTCAGAACGCGACGTATCAAACCGTCGCGTTCCTCATCTGCAGGCAGGGCCCTTGGGGCAGACCCACCCCAAAGGGCCACGCAACTAGGGCCCAACAAGGAGGATAGGCCTCATGCCAAGCTGGTGGGGCCTCCCTCAACCAGCTTGGGCACGAACCGACCTCCGCCATGGTCGGAAACCGGAACTGAACAACAGAGGGGAACGCGACGGCCAACCTGTCGCCACCAGAAAGCGACAGGATGCACGTCGCCTTCTGACTGGTGTCGCGACAGCTAAACTATCACGACCCAAGGCAGAACCTCGAACTGAGCATGGGGGCCAAACCATGGTCCCCCCAAGCTACCACACTACCACCAATGAAAGGGGGAGGGGAGCATGCCACGAAAGAAAGTAAAAGAGGGCTCGAGGGCACCACACCACCTCTCCTCGCCCCCACCCACCATGCACAAAACTTAAACACGTAGAAGAGCACCACCGGCAAGCGTCCACCCGTGCGAAACCACAAGGGAGCTCACGAGCATGGGTGGACTGCCCAAAAACCCATCTCCATCTACCTAACAAGGAAGGCACAAGAAATCCCTACCAAAAAGGAGAACCGAACCCATGAAGGGCCTTCATGACGCACGGTCGCCACCTGCTCGCTCCACGACGCCGCCCCGCCGCTCCGCACGAGCTCGCCGGCCGCTCCACGGCCGGATCGCCGGAGGGGAGCCCTCTTCTGCCGGAGAAGAGGGGGAAAGGGAAAAGAGGGAAAAGAGAGGGAGAAAGGAGGGGCCAACTTGCTTAAGCCCTCGGAACTGAGATCGCGACAACATCGCCGCCGCGTCTCAACTAGAACGCGACACCCAACTCGTCGCCATCTCAAAAGTTCCGAAAAGACCTCTGACAGGCTGACAGGCTCCAGACCACGTGTCGCGCATGCAGGCGCCTCAGGTGAACGCGAAAATTGGCATGTCGCCTTACACCTGCAATGCGGACACGTGGCACAAAACCACACGAACAACCGGAAAGCGACACAAGGGCCATCGCCTTCTCAACCAGAAGGCGACAGGGAACACGTCGCTTTCAGAATGCGACACCCCTATCCATCGCGATCCCAAGACCAACACCAAGGCAAGCAGAACCCGAGGTGTTACACTAATGATGGGTCAAGGTGAGTGACCAACTTGGGGCATTAGAGAACAGAATAATGGTTTGACTTATGGGTTGGAATCGGGTGTCTACAGATTGCCTCTCCTTGGCTTCCACTTTGCAAGGGAGCGAAGCGGAAGTGAAGCGGAGGCGTCATGAAATGCGGTAAAGTGGGAATAACGTGGAGCAAAGTGAAAAGGTGGGAGCCAAGGTAAAGAGACACCCGATCTAGCCAACAAGCAATTGAAATCTTCTTGAAAGCCCCGAGTTAGCTGCTCGAGCAGAGTGCAAGGAAAACACAAGTCTGGACGAAAGGAAGAAAGAAAAGGATGATCAACTCCTCGATTGAGAGGTACCCTAGCCGATTGGCCTGTAGGTTTCATTTGGAGGGACATGTGAGTGCCAGGTAGGTAACACAGACTCTGTCCTGGGAGCGGTTCCAAACGGATCAAAAGGAATAAGGACGAAAAATTATATAGAGAATCCAGACAGGGAAATTCTGACAAGCTGACAAGACACACTCGCTCGGAGATAGACCTTCGATTCGGAGTGGATATGGTTTCTTGTTCTGAACATGAAGAATGGTTGGGCACTCAACAAGAGCTCACCATTAGCCAGGAATGAGTCATGATAGCTCAAAGTCCTACATGATGCATGCTGGGCTAAAGAAAAAGAAATCATTAAATCAATGCAAAGGAAAGCAGAAAATAGAAAATATATCAAGGATAGTATTGCTAAATTGGACAAGAATGGGTCGAGAGTCTTCCTACAACCGCTGTGCAAGACAGAGTCCATCATCCCCAAACCTTTCCAACTTAACGCCTATCCGGCGATTAGCAACGTGCACCTAGATCATCATTGTTTTTGTTGAGGGGAACTCAGATCCCACAGTGCATTGAAACCAGCCGGTCCTTGAATGATATATAAGTAGTTAACATATAGTAATGCAAGGAGAAGGGATAGAGATACTCACCTGACTTACCTGTAAAGCTCCATGTTTTGTGATTTTCTAGTTTTTTAATTTTTTGTGATTTTATGATAAATAATCAAAGCAACAATAACAACATGAAGAAAATATGTACACACAAACATAACACAAACAAGCTATGCACAGACACAAGAAGACATTGAATTTTATGCAGTGTGTATCACCCTATTGTGACACGACCCTATTCACGTCACCTTCATGTCGCGTGGAAACATAGGCCGTAAAGCTGTCACGACCTAACTGTTCGTCGTGATTGGAAGCGACGCCTATAGCCGTCGCGACACAAACCGATGATTCCAATACGCAAACCCTCTTTCTTTTCCCTCTCTCACGCTCACAAGCTCACTACTCCGGCGATTTGGCGATTTCACTCCTACTCCGACCTCCTCTGTTCTCACTCTCCCTTGCACCTCTCCCACTCTCTCTTTTTCCTCTCTCTCACGCACGAAGGCAATGGAAGCGGTGGTGATGGCGGAGCTTCTCCCGGCGATGGGAGGAGGAAGAGGCGGTGACGAGGGCCACCCCGCGGCGTGAGGAGGCTCCTCCAACGGTGGAGGAAACCCCGGAGATCGAGATGGCAGAGGAGGAAGCCCCGGTGATCGATCTTGCGGCGGCGACTAAGGCACGAGAGGCGGCCATGAGAAAGGTATGTCCTTGCAGCCCAAACCCCTCGATTCCATGGTGCATGTGGATGAAGAAGCCCATAGAAGGCGCATGTAGGGCAAGATGCCCAGAAAAGCGACCCCTGGACAAGATAGGCTCCGGTCGGTCTCCATCTGAGAATGCGACAGCCCGCCCCATCGTGACACCAGTAGTCGCGACGGGGTCAGGGGCCGTAATAATGACACGTCGGCCAAGGCCGTCGCGACATGGTCGCGGTCCCGCGGTTGTCGCGACGCATCGTAGTGTCGCGACATAGCCGCGCCCGTCCCGGGTCGACGCGACCTCAGTTGAAAACCACAAAGCAAGTTTTAAACTGACCAATTGACTAATTTTCTTGCAGGATGAGATGAGGGCCGGGTTTCATGGCTCCTGGTCCTGGCAGTGTACTTAGCCTCCCCGGATTCTAGAGAGATAGACTAGACGAGATGGGGTTTGGGGAGGTTCTGAGGATGGAGAGGATGAGGCGACGCCCCTCTCACTCAGGCCCAGCGTAGCAGTGGGATGCAGAGGTGACTGCCTTCGTGTGCCCATGGGGACATATGATCCCCATCCTGGAGGATGTGAGTCGCATTACGGGACTGAGAGTGTACGGGCGTCCAGTGAGCGGTTTTCACCTACCCATGCTACTAGGGGTTAGCGCGTAGGCTCCTAGACCTGACTGTATGTCCCAGGTCTTCTCTCATCTCTAGAGTGGAGCTGCAGGAGAGTCTAGGGCTTTTCCAGACAGGCAGGGAGGTGGCAGAGATGGTGGATGAGCAGCTGCAGAGGTAACAAGAGGATGTAGGGAGACCCTAGCTAGTGAGCCAGGGGCTCAGGCAGATCTGGACCTGCGCCGCTTCCTCACCTTCTTCTTGGTAGACTTCTGTTTGCCACGAGGGGTGATGCGATCCACTGTCGGTTCCTACCACTAGTAGAGGACTTGGACCAGATGGGGAGCTATGCGTGGGGAGCTGCATTCCTGGTGCACCAGTTCGATAGCCTGGACTCCTCCACCGGCAGATGTCGATCAGCGGCTTCTACCCATTCCTTCAGGTACACTACTCTTCCTCTTGCCTCCTTACTTAAACTGCCTTCATATTCCAACTATGATCTGACTGCTTTTCCTTTTTCGCAGGTCTGGAGCTATCTTCACCTTCCTGGCCTGAGGAGGGGGACTTTGGAGCGACAGGGCCTTGTGCCCCAAGCTCGGCACTGGGTGCCGTGCCAAGACACGCACCCATTAGAGGAGCAGCTGGCGTCCATTTAGGACGCGATCGATGTTTACCCCCAGCTAGATGTGAGTATTCTACCCTCTCTCTTAGTTCAATTTGATTTTTTAAGTGCTCGGCTACTAACAAGATGTGCTCTTGATGTGCAGGTGGTGCGGCAGCCATACCTAGAGGAGGGGGACAGGGACAGCTCTGGTTGGAGTAGGCCCGACCCTACTTCGGTAGGGCGCTGTGGTTCATGCTCTAAACCTTGTGCTACCTTTCCACTTGCATCTGGCTCAGAGGTCCCTCAGCCTCCGTCAGGGTGCGGTGGAGTTCCCTAGCCGAGGTCGGACCCCTAGGCCAGGCCGGAGCTTCTGGGGACTTCACGACACCACCGACTGGCGCGAGCGGCCCCATGAGTAGATCACCGACTGGGAGCATCGAGGCAGCGCGTCCGGTCCTGATGTTGAGTCCAACGACGCGTACCTACAGTCCTTTGCCTTGAAGTATAGGCGAAGGTCTACAGGGGCGCGAGACGACAGGTAAACTTCTAAACTCAGACCTTGTGGTTGATTATTGAATGAATTCAGCTGACACAGTTTGATGATTTGCATGCAGATGTGGGCAGGCAGATCACCTT
The DNA here is from genome assembly GCA_014218235.1 of Colocasia esculenta. NCBI lineage: Eukaryota > Viridiplantae > Streptophyta > Magnoliopsida > Alismatales > Araceae > Colocasia > Colocasia esculenta. The sequence continues at coordinate 8,559 of JACBKR010005711.1, read as the reverse complement.
GCTCCAAGCCCTGCTGCACTCTGTCGTGCAGGATCGGGAGGTGGCTCAGAGAGAGACAGAGTAGCTGGTAAGTACCTACTCAGACTTCGGTAAGTTACCAAATTTCAGCTTATTGAGGGACTAACAAGTGCTCTATGTGCAGCGTGCGGAGTTGGCGAGGTTGAGGGTGTCACAGGCAGGGGCGTCCTCATCTCGAGCAGCAGCGGAGGCGCCCCAGTTGGATCTGGAAGATCAACTGGCCAGCGTAGTGAGGAGAGCCGAGGAGGCGGAGACAGAGCTTATAGAGAGGGTAAGTGAGACATTGGCCTGATCTTTATTTGATTTAGGATTGGCACTAACATGTTTTGACACAGGTGACAGAGCTGAGGACCACTACTGGGCAGGTGACCCACTGGCAGGAATAGGCCGCTATGGCGGTAGTGTAACGGCCCCGACGCCCGGATTCCCGATTCTCACCAAGAATCCGAACACCGGCACTACCGCCCATGGGTCCGGAACGGCCCCGACGCCCGGATCCCCGATTCTCACCAAGGATCCGAACACCGGCACCGCCGCGCCCACGGGTTCGGAGACCCGGAGGGCTAACGGATCGGTCTAACAAGATATGTAATAGAAATAATAACACAAACGTACTAAAGTGCCCCACAAGTGAACGAAGAGTGTCCAACACTAAGTAACAGTCTAGTACAGTCCCAAAGTAAATAAAGTACAAGTGCTGAAATAAATGGGAAGAACATGTCCTTAGGGGCATACCCCAGGGCGAAGTACAACTTCTGGGGAAACACTGCCACTAGTGACACCGACTACTGAGGGCCCGTCTCCTCAGTCCACCATGGAGAGAGCTGCTGTGAAGTCTCACCTACAAAACAGGGAGTGAGCTTAACGAAGAAGCCCAGTAGGGACTACCCATCTCCCACTGGTTCTAACAGCCGAATAGAACTAATGTGCAATAATTAAATAAAGCAGTAAATTCTATTCTACTAAACAGAGTTAGTGTGGAAGCATGAAAGAAAATACACGGTCGTCGATCTAAGCTACTCAGCGGAACTGGAAAAACCCGTGTACACTAAGGCACCACAAGAACCCAGCTGTAAACACAGATAGTAGAAACTGCCTGGACAAACACACTAGCTACAGAACGCTACACTAGTCATCCTGTCAGTGTGCCACGCGCCTTACCCTGACAACGGTCCATGTCTAGCACCTCCTTTCGGAGTGAGACGTGGAACTAAGAACAAACATAACTGCCGTAGTCTGGACGGACTACAGTCCCATGCCTACCCCTCTAAATGGTTCCAGAACCACGTAGAGTGAGGCAGTGAGAAAGGACTACTGGTCTGCACCGCCAGAGCACCACACTACCTCGGAAACTAGACCAGCTAAGAGATCTCTATAAACGACTCTACGCCGCTGTCTCCACCATTTTCCACTTCTGCTCCAAGTCCGTGACTTGAGCACGCCCGCCGCCCAGAGAACTCCCTCAAATAGACGCACAGGGCGGGGGTCCCAGGTAACGGTAACAACTGTCTCGTGGACAAGCTCTGAAGTGCTTAGCACCAGGCGAAGAGACTAGAGTAGCACTGCACTAGGAACAGCACAGGTGCCAAGAAAATCGAGTCGCAGTGGAAGCGGAAACACAAACAGATCTACAGTCAGCTCTCGGTCAGAGAGGTGACTCATCAGCCCATCGTGACCAGAACGTGACGGTTCTACCCGTCACGACAAGAAAACCGATGGTGACCCTTAAGAGCGTCGCGATAAGGTCGCGGCGGCTAAGAGTACTGCAACAAGCCTGAGTCGACTGATTGCGACACGTACCCCATCGCGATCTCATCGCGACAGAGACGTGTCGCAATCAGCAAGACCCCGAACACCTGAACGCCAGCCCCGTACCCGTCGCGTTAGCAAGATGCGGCAGGTCTGGGGCACGTTCAAGAGAACACGACGCACCCGATACGTCACGACCTGGTCGCGACTTGGAAACTCGTCACGACCACAGCTGAGTGCCCAATAAGGCAACCTCACCACTCCCAAACCACAACACAGGTACAAACGGGGAAGGGAAAACATGGAGACAGGAGAAACATGCTAATATCATCCAAACCACCCCAAACACCCACATGCATGCAAGGAAAAGCCACTACAATCACATAGTCTCACATGCACCAAGTACTCTCATTACAACCCATGCAACCAAGCATGAATCAAGAATCACAGAACCATCCACATGAAACCAGCACACATTCACATCCTATTCATGGAGTTTAGGCTTGGAGAAGGGGTTTGGCTCTAGCATGGTAGAACTAGGGGATGGTTTGGGGGTCCCTATCTCAATATGAAGATCCACCCAAGATGGGCCTTCTCGTAGGCTAGCACCCCTCCACCTCTGAGCTCCAACGCTCCAAGGTTCGCCCACGAACCGAGCTCGACCTCCTCCTTCATACACCAAGAGAAGAAGAACCACCATGCAAGAGAAGAAGAGGAAGATGAGGAAGAAGCACAACACACACACAACCATGCAATAGATCCATGCACTTACCTACACAATGCAAACACACCCCACAAGGCCTCCCAAACACCCCACGGAGCCCCCAGCCTCAGAATCGCTGGAGGGAAAGACACCAAAGGAAAGGCCAAAGGGGTTTCTACTCTAGGCCAGAGCAACTTAAACATAGACATTGGGAACGCGACAGACCTGGCCGTCACGTTACCAACGCTAACGCAACCCCACCTGTGTCACGATCTGGAACAGTCAGCCAGTCAACCACCCAATCGACGTGCATGCAAAACTGACAGCAAGATCGCGACAGCCAACCATGTCGCGTTCATGCATACACTTCGACATGTGGTTCAACTGTCCCGATAGCAGACGACAAGGGAACAGTCTGCTGTCAGGGTCCTGTCGCGACAGGGGCGGTCGGCGCATTCCTAACCAGAACGTGACAGTCACTTACGTCGCCTTCAGAACGCGGCGGGTCACTACGTCGCGACCACAGCCAGGAGAGCAACCCCTAAAGGTAACGGATGTTACAGGTAGCATCGGTTGCCCAGTGGCGTCTCTAGGCGGAGACGGCAGCAGCAGAGGCGGACCAGCTACGCACCTAGGCCGTGGATCTGACGAGAGAGTTGTGACACTACGTGTACAGGGGTCATCAGCGGATCAGGTGGAGCTGGCTCGACTACGCATGGAGACGATCGCGTAGTAGGCCGGATTGAAGAGCTCTGGAGTTGCATGGCGATGATGAGCCAGGCAGTCCGGAGCAGGATAAGAGCGGTGCGAGTGAGTGGTGCCTCCGTCAGGCAGTACTTGGCAGGTTCCTCCAGCCGTAGGAGGAACGAGGAGGAGGAGAGATGCCGAGCAGGAGAGACTAGTGCCCGGAGCGGTAGGGGTGCTGGCGAGATGCCACCCCCACCTGAGAGACAGGAGGGATCCGGGGAGAGTGGTGGTGAGCAGTGAGGAGTTTGTGAACCACCTTTCCTTTATCCTTGTACATGATGCTTTTATTAGTGAACTTTTATCTTTTGTGCCAATGTTTGGGATTGTTGGAATGAATTGTGATTGACATGAGTGTGACATGAGATCTGAGAGAGAGAGAGAGAGAGAGAGAACATCGTTGTGCTGTTCAAGAATCCATATACATTAATTTTTTCTTTTCTTTTTTTTGAATAAGTCTAAAGCCGACGTTAGCCCTTCCTAAAAAACATGCGAGACGGAAGGTACTCACCCTTGCTACTGCAGCACTAAAGCACGGTCAAACTACTAGCAAGGGGTCCCCATTCATTCCTCTTTCATTAAAGACCACAAAAAAAGGTCGGATGTGCATTAAAATGGTGGCGTCCTGTAGATGGCTGCCCCTGGCTTATAGTGCCGCTACGAAGGCCATACCCGGGAGATAGTCCAACCTTATAGGGAAAAGAGAAGAAAGTTTGGAGACAAGTCTAGTGCAAGTTTTAAAAGACAAATCAGGTTTGGCTTCCTTCCACAGCACACCCCTTAGAGATTTAGTCTGTTGTGCAGGGACTTTTGGTCATTTTATTTTCTTCTTGCCTATTTCTTGCTTGGGGCATGCGTACGACCGGGCTCAAGGGCATCCCGCGGGGAACTGTACTGCCACTCTTTGCCATGCCCCTCTTCATCAATATCCTTCATTTGTCCTTCTTCTTTTTCACTTTTTTTTCTTTGTAGGCTTGATTGACCGTCCCTATTTGAGATTTCTTCTCATCGAGATGTGCTTAGGTTGGTCGCCTTGCCTAGATAGTCCTTTTCTGCCCCCACACTTCGACCGAGTAAAGAAGAGAATAGCTTTTGCATCTCCTAGGTATGGCCTAAGCAGCAACGGTGTTTGCTAGAGGAACCAACTAAGGTTGACATGTGGGTGTGTGATGATCCTTGCTTAAAGTGACCTTTGAAGAAAGGGGAAGGAATGTCAAACTCCTGGCACGGAGTAATCTCTAGCTTGAGTGCTGCAAAAGCAAAATAAATCGAAGACTGACTCGACTACTCTTGTTGTGAACTGAGATGACTCTCTTTGATGTTCTTGGTTGAAAAAAATATTTACATGGTTATTTGGTGCATAATGTGACCCTTTATTAAAAGAACGACCTGCATTAGTCTTTGAACTTTGACTTTGGTTGATTCTAATTAGCTCATTTGTAGGAAACAGTGAAAAGTAGGGGTCAACAAGAATTAGAGTCAGCTCAACACAAACAAGAGGAGACAAGACTCTACATGAATATGAGGGATAGGAACCCTCAAACAAAAGGATTTATAAAGAAGGGGAAGAATGTTAGTGAGGACTAAAACCTCGGAAACAATGAGAGAAAGGGTCAAAACCCTGAGTAGGTAGTGAAGGAGGAATCGGGTCAACCCGAGATCAGGAAGGGTTAGAGAGAAGAACTGCAAGAGAGGGTGGAGGATCTAGAGGATCATAAGAGGAAGTGGAAGGAGGGGAATCAGGACAAGATCAGACATCCCTGGAGAATGTGGACCCGACCTATAGTTAGGTGGCTCGGATGGAAATGGAAGAGGGGAATCCTGAGAACCGGAAGATGGTCAAGTCGCCCAAGTGGATGTGGAAAGAAACCCTGAGAATCCATAGGGTGATCGAGTGGCTCAGGAGGAAGAGGAAGAGGGGAATTCTGAGTACCTAGAAGGTGATTGGGAGGCTCAGGTGGAGAGGATGAAAAGATACCCTGAGGACTCAGAGGATGATCAGGCGGCTCAGGTGGAGGAAACAAGTAAGTGTCCAATGACCCCAAAGGAGTGAGAGGGGAAGGATGTAGGAACAGCCCAGAATTGTGAGATTGGGCATCCCTTCTTGGAATAACATTGTCTAAAATGAATAGAGTGGATAGCTCAGGATCAGATGATGCCAAGATATTAGAGCGAACATTCTGGAGCCTTGATCTTAACTTCAGCTTCCTCTGTTTCTTGGCGGACGTCCTCTTGTGGTGCTGTGGCTTCTTTGCCCTTGCAGACAGATATGACAATTTCCTCTTGACATGTCTTCTCAGATAATGGGATCAAGCGGCGGATGGTCTCACTCTTCTTCGTAGCCACATGGCACTCTCATCTATTGTCATGACTGCCCCAAGTGGACTTTGTCCTTTGGTTATCATGAGCATGCCCAACCTCTATAGACTCCCATGGGGGAATGCCATAAATAGGTTCTTTTGTTGAGAGGGCTTTCCCAATTTGCCCCCAGTCTGACTGGATGAGGGCACGGAGGGTCTTCGGAACATTCTTCGGCATTTTGGGGGGCTTGGCCTCTTGCCCCTTGAGTGAAAACTCCGGTAGAGATGTGGAGATTGCGCTGTGAGAGTTTTGACCAAAGGTTGCCACGACTGACCTTGGAGCATTGACTTCATGACGACCTTGGCAGCAATGTGAGATAGCACAACATTTGTAGATAACCCCTTCTTTTGACCAACCTATGCAATATAACTGAACGAGGAGTGATGAGAGCATCAATGGTAGTATCTCCCATAAGCAATGTGATGACTACTGTTCACGTGTTGGACCTGACCGGCATTAGTGTTTGGGAACTCCTTTTGACAATCATCTCATGAGGGGACAAAGGCTCATCCTTTCGAAATGTGCCCGAGATAATGACATAGATCGGCATGCGGCTGATGTAGTGTGAGGGTGGAAATGCATGACCGGGACTGGGCTCCCTTTGCTCAGACTGTCTTGTTCCTAGGAAGTAGATTCAAGGTATGCTCTGGTGGTTCACACTCGCTCCGTTGGGTGTTATGGTAATGGGATGTATGGTGGCTATGGTGGGTTTGTCGGATGCGAAGGGTTTAGCGTGAGGTAATGGATGCAGAAAGAATAGGCTCGTGTGGAGAGAGCTCTTCTTCCAACTCAGAGGCTGAGTAGCTTTAAGCTTGGGAGTAGGAAACTCTTGCTCCGGCTCAGAGGTGAGTGGATGTTACTCGAGCCTTGGTGCTATAGTGGTGGCTTGCTCAGGCGCAGGTGGTGGTGTCATGGAGAGAATGGCAATAGATAAGGATGGAGGATTTAGAGGAGGTGAGGGATCAGTGGTTGCGACGTTGGCGGAGATGATCGACGGCGCGCCGACACAACATGTCGAGCTGACAGCTCATCATCATGGTGCGGTGAGGCATCAGGGGTAGGCGTGGTGGTGATGGCCTGAGCAATGGTGATGGAGGAGGCTGTTGAGGTGGTGACGGAGCGGGTAGTGTACTCAGAGGGTAAGTAAAGAAAGCCTCTGGCCTCGCGCTGATGCAGACAACTGTCTTGATAATTGCGCTTACTGTCTCGGTGGCTGCTGAAACTTCTCTACCGGAGGCGCTTGGGTGGCTGTTCCACCGCCTGTGATGAGGAGGATTGCTACCCCTGGCCTGGTGTTGTACTCTTTTCTTGACAATGTAGGATGAGCCTGTGCATTTCAGCCCAATCTATCTTGTGCTCTAGATTGTAGATCACATCTCGAAATTCACATGAATTCGCAACTGTATGCCCTGGATAGCGATGATATAGGCAATATTCAGATTGGTCCACAATAGCATCCCAGCCTTGCTTTTCTGGAGGGAGTTGCAATGCATTGATAGACATTATAGCTGTAAAGACATCTGAAAGAGGTTCGGGCAACGGATGATAATGGGCTCGCTTTGGGCCAAGTAGATACTGTGATGACTGGGTAGTGGGTGGTAGGGTGCTGTGACATGGATGAGGTGGTTGTTCTTGTGGAAGTGGAGCAAGTTGGCTAGATGGAGGTGGAGGTGTATAGTGACTAGTGGAGTGGGTAGACGTGGGGTGGTGGATGGCATCAACTTGGGCATAGGTTTGGACTCCCTCATAGGTGGGCCCTTGAAAAGTGCAAATAGGTTGTTGGGCTTCAAGCAAGGATGGCATGGAAGAGTCAATGAGTTGGGTTTTGACAAAGCGACCACGACTGTATATTTGTTGCATGGATGTGATGTCATTCATAGCTAAAATGTGGCGGTACATAGGTGTTGCATTAGCAATAATGAGCTTGATTTTCTCCTCTTCAGGGATGTGCATTTGAACATGGGTAGACATCTGATGCCACCTGTCAGCATAGGTTACGAACTCTTCATCGGGCTTCATCAGTTCAGCTACCAGATCGGCCATTGAATACTCGGGCCCTGCCCAGTCTTGGTATTGATGTATGAATCTGGCCTTGACCACTTCAAAATCCCTAACTTCATTTGGAGGCAGTGAATAAAACCACTCGAGAGCAAGCCCATCCAATGACCGCCTAAAGAGATAAGCCAGTAAGCGACGATCATGCTGATAAGACACAGACTCATAGAGGAACTCCTTCTATGGATGTAGGGGTCTCCGGTTCCACTATATTTGCGATAAGCAGGGAGCTGAGAGAGCGGAGGGATCCAAAGACCATGGAAATCAAGGAGTGTATCATTAAAGGATGGTTTGGGATTAACTGCCTCCGCAGGTCGCTAAGCTCACGCTTCATGAACTCGAACTCGGTGGAAGTCCTGAGCCGAGGTGGATTGTGGATAGCGAGTGCCAGCCTGGGAATGTGAGTGGAGTCGAGAGTCAAGGTCCGGGCCAGATGAGCATAATGTGCTGGTTGTAATGATGCAGGACGAACAGAAGGATGGCCCGATACAGGATTGACAATGTGAGGGAATCTAGAATGAGTATGGTGATGGGGCCTGTCGGGCTTGTCCCAGAAGAAGACCGTGGAGCAAACGTTGACAATAGCTCGCGAGCCTGGTTGGGGCCCATTTCAAGCAGGAGGCGCTCCAATCAGCGGCCTCATCAGAGAAGGATGATGATGGGACAGAGTGGGAAAGGACACTCTCTTTGGCCGGTGGGCCCTGGATTGGGCCGAATTAGGAATAGACTCATGAGACAAGGGGTCTACATGAGGAGGAGAAGTCGGAGGATAGGTGAAGTGGAATGGAGCATGAGAGGATGAGAATAGGGAATTTAAAAGGATACACTAAGATACAAATAAGGGGTACAACAAAAGTTACAATTACACAAGAAGGGGATGAGAAAGGGAGTTCTCAAGCCAACACCAAGTTAACATGATATGCGTCAGG
>JACBKR010005710.1:0-16725 GCA_014218235.1 Colocasia esculenta | reverse complement strand
TTATGGAGGCGTTGCAGCAGACTTGTACCACCAGCAGTAGGGTTAGTCGTGTTGTGTGAGCTTGTGATCCCTCGGGGTATGCCCCAAGTAGTTGTACTCTTTTTATTGGACATGTAATTATGTATTGGGACAGTTGTACAATGTTGTTTACATGTATGAGCACATGTACTTTATTATGTCTTATACTGTTGTGGTTGTCTTTTATATTCTTATTAGACACTTGTACGAGCTATCTCTTACGAGACTTTGGTTAGATCGTGGGAGCGGACTTGGATATGGAGCCTTATTGGGCATAAATATCCAAGGCCGTTACAGTTGGTATCAGAGCATGGTCCATTTAGAATATGAAAAGACATTGAAGTTACAATGTCTCAGGACATGGTTTAATGTCCACTACTGGTAGTAAGTCTGCAGTTTTGTGTGATTTTTAGTACGGTTTTCGCATGAGTTTTTGATATGTAAATTGTGTTCATAACTGGTCAGCTTGGCAGTTGTTAGTAATGGCAGAGAAATGATGTGGTTAGTGGTATAAGTTGAATGGTTATATCAGTGTGCGAGTTTACAATTAAAGGTGTAGTTGTTTAAAGGTTTTAATTACAGTAATTGACTGAATTAGTGAATTTAGTTGTGTTATTAAGAGAAGGTAAAGTGTGTTATGGAAAGAATATGATATGAATGTATTTTTCATAAGATACTTGATGCAGAATTGGTAGAGACAAATATAGAGTAATGATGTGATAAAGAAGCAGTGAAATAGTGTTAGTAATGAGGAATAAATCAGTGTGTGATGAGGATTGTTAAGTATGTGAATTGTAATTGAGAACATTAGCAGAAGTAATTGTGGTATTTGAGATCTGTGTTAATCAATGTTAAGAAACAGTGTGGATAATAATGTGATTAGCATTATGGACGGTTTGAAATAACTGTGTGAGACAGTTCAGTTTGATATGAGGTACTGGTAAACAGAGGAGTAGAGATGTGTGGTAGTCAGATTAAGTGTACTTTGTGATTAATGATAGTTGCAGTAAAGAGTTTGAGAATCGTATTGTTGTGAATAATGATGATGATGAGAAATTTGATATAGAAATTCGTGCAAGAATGTGTTGAGGTGATCTGTAACACCCCGAAAATTCGGTAATTGGAAAATTAGAAATAAATCGAAAACAATAAATTCAATATCTATGCAATAGAAAAAATGCACGTGTCATTATCATACATACAAAACCCATTAGAAAATTTCATAAAAACCACAGTTCAACTCTAAATAATACTCCCTAATGACCCACAGAGAAATTCATACAAAGGAAAATCAGATGGTCCAAGTTTAAGGCGTTTTACGACTGAGTGTCGTAATCAAGGAATAAGTCGGGAAATCATTATCACACATACCTAGAGGAGCCAGAACATTAAATAAAAATCATAGATGGACTTCAAATAATATCCTCTAATGACCAATCAAGAAATTTGGGTCAATAAAATTCATTTGGGGTATGTTTAAGAGTTATTGCGACTTATTGTCGTAATTAGGAAATAAGTTGGACAACCCATTATCAGGTGTATAAAATGAGATCATAAACTAAATGAGAAATTTATGGTGGACTCCAAACAATATGTGGGGATAGTCCCTAAAATAAATCGGATCAATGGATAACGTAAGACCCATGAACAAATTCAAGTATGAAATTAGTAAATAAATAACTTCCGTATTATCAGAATAATAGAACTTACGTACCACTATCGTACGTGAGAAAACACATCAAAAAATTCTGTAAAAATTATAAACCAACCCTAAATATTATCCCTAAGCATTCCACGAAGGAATTCGTGCAACGGAAAATCTGATTGGTCGAGTGTACGTCACACGTGACCAAGTTACCCGAATTAGGAAACTAAGTCAGAAAATTGTTAACATGGAAAAATGACCCAACCATAAATTAAATAAACATATTGGAGAGACTTCCAATATCATGTATTAATAACCCATTAACAAGATTGGGCTAATGGAGCACACTTGGCCCAAGGATAGAAATTGGGACAAGAAAATACCAGAAATTTGTGTATGTAATTATGCAGTGATTAGGGAGGGCAATTTAGGGTTAAAATAAGGGTGATTAGTCATGTAAGGTAAGACAAAACCGGACCCAACCCTAAGAGGAGGTTTCCTAAACCGTTGCTACCTCCTTTGGGTGAGAGAATCCCAGATTTTTTTGGAAAGTAGAAAGTAGAATTCGCAGCCCCTTCCTAGTTCCATTGGGACATGAATTAGAACTCTAAAACTATAAGGACTCCTCACAAAATGTTTAGGGAAGGGTTAGCAACAAGTTGGGGTCGTGAGCAGCAAGGTTGAAGCACTGGAGGAGTGGAGAACGGCTGGGGAAAACGTGGTCTTCCTCAACCTCGCTCTGCATCAACCCAGAAATCTGCAGAGAGTTATTAGCATTCAAAGGTAGGTGTTCTCGGGCCAAGATTAAAGAAAACCAACACCATCATGTAGTTCTTCGAGTCTAGTTCATTTGCACTTGGTTTGACTAATTTTCATGGAGTATACATTGTGTATTCGTCGTTGTCCCTAAGTCTCGCACAGTTAGGACTTTTCCGTTCTCTTATTATGTACGAAATTTTATGCCGAATTAGACTAAACTTCCTTCATGAAAGTTCTTCTACTTGGAGTCACGATCATCTTTTATGTTACACGTTTTGCCTAAAAGTCTTTCGTTAGAGAGGTATGAGCATGGCAAGAGAGTCGCTGCATGATATTGCGATTTCAGGCTGCACTTAACTTTATGTTCTGTATATATTTCTCGGGATTCGAGACCGAATAGATCAAAACCTCAACATCAAAGTTTTCCTACTAGGTGTCTCATCATATTTTGTGTTGAACGTTTTGTCTAAATGTCATTCTTTAGAGAGTTATAAGAGGGGCAAGTAATCACTGCATGAGACGTATTTTCGGGTTACCCCTGACCTATATGTTTTTTCTGGGAGGGCCTCTAGTGTTGACACACTGTCCCAAATTAGCCCAAAAGGTGTTCTGGGAAGGCCTCTAGTGTCGACACTACTTGATCTAGTGTCGACACACTGTCCAATTTGGCCAGAAGATTTTCTGGGAGCTGTCTCTAGTGTCGACACTACCTGATCTAGTGTCGACACTACTTGACCAGTTCTGCATTATTTTGCCTTGTGTTTGAGCATTGTGTCGACACCAGTAAGGAGTGTGTTGACACTACCCTTGCAAAAAAATTACATATATTGAGTCTGATCATTACATGATGTCTACTAGCATGTGCATGATGTTATATAGTATGCATGGACCTAAAAGAAATCAACCCATTGAAAAATGGTAATGATACGAATATGATTCTAATGTGTAATTGTGATTGTCCTTATGATTATTGGATTGTCGTGTGATCTTTCCTATTGTCAATTGAAATGATAAGAATTTTTGTGAATATGGGGATGAATACATGTTAGTATGGACTTGTTAGCGAAGTTAATATCATGATTTGCATATGGGTTTCAATAGTTACATGCTTTCCGGTGTTCCATTAATCATTTGTCCATATGCATACATGCTAGGAAAGATCCGTGACTCGTCACTTACACATTTGCATGAGTAGGCACAGCCCTTGGGGAATTGGGAGCTCTCTGCCGGTATTCTGAATTGGTAGACTAGTGACATTTTCCTTAAGACCTCCATAAGTCTCCGCTCTCTATGGATCTCCACATAGATGCCGAGCTGGCTGTACCATGAAGTACCCTGGAGATAGAAAGCACATGTCCTGCATACGATCTGTCTTTAGAAACATCCTCATGTCAAGACATTAATGGATTATGAAACATGATATGTCGTTATACTTCCTTTTGTTCTCTTGAGCTTTTGTCATATCTTGACTCTATGAATGGTCATGTTCTTTTTTACTATGAGCTTGTCATTGAAACTCTGTGGCCATAATATGAATATGTTTGTTCGGCACAATTTGGGACTTCGGTCTATTTGACCAATGCCTGTGCAATAGGGGCCCTGTCTGGTCCTGGGGAGGAGCGCCCCAACGTACTTATTAACCAGGAGTATGGACTTGTGGTGCGTGGCATGGCACTGATCCTATATGCAAGAGTTGTGAAAATTGTGCCTTTGTTTGATATGATAAGTTTGATTTGATATGATATGATAAGATTTGATATGATACGTCTGATCATGTGAACGCATGATATCTGTATGAATATGGCCAATCTCTTTTGATACGATTCTACTCTTGAATATCTGTTCATTGTATATGCAACTCGACATTTGATCTGATATGATATCCGTTCTATTCTGCTATTCAATCTGTTAGTATTGCATACATTGTCATCATATTCATGTGCATATTTGCCTATTTAAAATGTTAATCATGTATACTAGTGCCCGCACAATATTGAGATGTAAATCCTACTAAGCTAGTTCGCTCACCCTATCATCCTGCCCTTTTCAGGTAGTGATGAGGAACCAGTGGAGTCCGATGGGGCCGGGCAGAGTGATGAGCACTCGCCATTGACAGTTGATAGTCTAGGAATAGTTGTTCGAGTAGTCGATGTATTAGAGAAACATTTTCATTTGAATAATGAACTCTTTTCAGTGAGTCCTTATGTAAGGTTGTAATTAGTGGATTGAAATGGAATAAAGAGTACTTTTGATGACATTATTATGGTCTGAAATGTGTGGTTATATGTAATTGTGACTCTGCGCTATTCAACTGTGATACGTCTATTTGTATCGTTCACGTCTCCCGATATTTATTCCGCTGCTAAATATCAGGGCGTGACTGATCAGTTGGGTAAAGAAGAGTAAAGGAAGAATACTGTGTAATTGGACTTTTTTGAGAATTTTACAAGATGATATCCATTTGATAAGTGGCAGTTTGTGAAGATTTCACAGAAATTTGTAAAGGATTACAATATTGAAAATTAGATTATTAATGTTAGTAGTTGGATACAGTTTGTGGGAACAGAGAGGTAAAGTTTGTGTCAGAAAAAGATTGAGATTGAAGTTAAGAGTAATTGGAATAATTAGAGCTATGTAAGTCAGAATAGAAAGAGATGAATCAGTTGAGAGATAAATAAGAATATCGAGTTGAGAGGAACACAAGGCAGATTGTGAACAGATATTTGTGAATGAGCTGTAGCAGTGAAATTGTTTGTATTTGGCAGTAAAGTAGTAATGTAGAATAAAGGAATCAGGCAGAATAAGTTACTGTGTTTAAAGGAAATGGTTTTAGTTTATAGCTATGGCAGTATTTTAAAGAAAGATGATTGTATAATAAGAAGGATTGCAGTGTAAATGGCACAATGGGATTAGTCAGTTAGCAGAATAATTAAGAGAAATATTTTGCAGAAATGGTATTATGCTGTTAGTAAAGTTAAAGTTCAGTAATAATGATCAGATGAAGAAAGAATGTGGCTGATTTGAAATACGATAGTCATAGGTTCAAGAAATGTGCAGTAAGAATTTGTGTAATAATATACAGTAAAGTGGTCCAGATGATAGATGATTTTTGTTGTAAAGATATTTCTAGAGTTTAATGTAAAAGTCACAACAGATTATTTAAAGAATATTGAGCAGATGAAAGTATGGTGGAAAGAATAGGAGGAATAAAGAAAAGTTTGATCAGTTTAGCAATAAAGAATTTTAATTAGACGTCATTTAATTGAGAAAGACTTTGGTAAAATTGAAGACAATACTAGAGTAGTGCAGGTTAATAGAACAGTTTTATTCTCGTTAAGAGAGTGCAGTATCACAACAATGAGAATGGAAATTGTGAAGAATTATGAGTTTGGTTTGTTGAATCAGTCAGAGAATATTATTGAAGTAAGGTAAGTATGTAAGATTAAAGTATATCAGTAACAATATGTTAGAATTCAGTGTGGCACAGATATAGTTGAAGCATTAAAGAAAGCAGTGCAGAATTTAGGTGTGTCTCTTCAGCAATAATTAATGGAATAAGGTGATTTGAGAAGTAAATAAAGATAGAGTTGCGTCCAGTTGAAGTCAGAGTATTAGTGGAAATGGGAAGTCAATGAAGGTAACACAAAGAACAGAGTTTATGAAATGTTCTGTCAAGTATCCGGTGTAATAAGAGTGGCACAGCGTAAGCAGGAAGTAAGAAAGATTTAATATTCACAGGTTACTAGAGATTTGATTGATTAAAAGAAAATTTGAGATTTTGCACAATTAGGAAAGAGGCAGAGATTTTTAGTCAGATATGAGTTAAGGCATCATGATCAAGATGGTATAAAGAGATAGAATTCAAGATGGTAATGTAAATTTTTCAAGAAGTAAACAGTTGAGAATGTGATACAAATAAAACAGAGTAACGATAGTAGTGATAAGCAGATAAAGGAATGACACCGAGGATTCGAGAATTTAAGCAGAGTTTAGCAGGGCAGAGTATCCAAAGTAGCAGAGTAAAGTGAAAGATTTTGAGTAGGAAAAGCGGCTCAGAAGAAAAAAAAATGTTACAAACACAACCAGGAAAAATGTGGAAATAGGTTTAGTCCAAGGGATAAAGCGCCAACTGCAGGGTAGAATCGCCTACAGTTGAAAAGTACAGAAAGGGTAGAATGTAGCAATTGGCAGTGCAGTTATGAAATAAATTAAAGAGAGGAGAAAGTAGAACCGACATGGAAAGAAACAGATTAAGTCAATCAGCACATAACGTTTGAAAGTCAATATGGGGGAAGCGTATCCTACTTGCTTTGTATATGGTTTTATTTCTTTTTAGGTGATAGTTCGGTTTACTGTGGTTCATTTTGAATGTCGAGGATGACATTCCTTTTTAGGTGATAGTAATGTAACATCGCGTATTTTCGGATCTTCGTGGATCCTTGCTTAGCGGGTTTGGTGGCCAGTGTGTGGCCCATTAGTCTGTGTTTCGGGTGTTTTTCTCAGGTTGTGAGGCTTTGTGGCTGGCAGATTGGGCCCAACACTCACATATTCTCTGTCTGTGAATGCGACAGGGCCTAGCCTCGCGTTCTGAATGAGACAGTTCTGGGTGTCACGTTCTGGTTTCCGCCGCGGAGCGGTCTTTGTCTGCATGTCCGCCGCGTGTCGTGCGTTGGGCGGTTTGGCTGATGTCGACAGTGGGAAGGCGACGGCCTCCTACGTCGCGTTCTAGTCACGACAGTAGAGTGCGTCGCATTCTCAACTGTGATGCATTTTTAAGAAAGGTCGGCCGAACAGAGCTCAGGAAGCTCTGCTCCGCCAGGGAGGCATTTTTGCGCAGGTTTTCGGGCGATTCGGGGTTCTGGAGGAGTTTTTGGCGTGCTCTCGCTGCGAGGACGCCGCACGGAGCGGGGGAAACATTGGGGAATCGTCGTCCTTCGCGTTCTTCACGAAGGTAGGGAGATTCCCCCCGTTTACGTTGTGAATTGCATGTGAAGCATGAATGGCTTGTTATTTGCTTTATAAATGGTAGATACCATGTTAGGACATTGAGTAAAGCATGAAAACTGAGTTTTTACATCATTTTATATGGTTTGGGTGGGAGATCCGGAGATGGGATCCTGGATTAGGGTTCCTACCTGTGAAGGCGAAGGACCCTCCTGTCGCGTTCTAAATGAGACAGGCCGACCCGTCGCGTTCTGCTTCTGAACGCGACATATCGAAGGGCCGCGTTCTGAAGGCGACCAAGGACCCCGTCGCGTTAAGGGTCCCGAGGGCTATATGTTTGTGCATGGTTATATCGTTATTGGATTATTATTGTGTAATGTGCAAGGCATTAGTAAGTGGTGCCTTGGCCATTGTAGCGCTCCAGGAGCAGTTCACGCGTTGTTGACGTATGTTTACATGGTTAAGCAGTGTATATGTGGTGATTGGCAGTGAGGTTCCAGTGTGAACCTAGCGTCGGTCCTTGATATCTTTTATAGGTTATTTACAGTGGTTCAGTTAGTAAAGTATGTGTAGGTTAAGAGTTAGTGTATGGTTATTAAGTGATTTTGCGTATTGTGTTTAATGTGCAATGGAGGTCATGAGATGACCAATGATAGGCCAGATTATTATTAGTTAATGTAGTTCATGTATGCATCTGTGTAGGCTAGTTTGTAGGTTACATAGTGACCAGAGACAAGCTAATCCTGACACTTGCACCGTGGTTTGTATATAGATTATATATGTATGTATCGTGGTTTGTGCGTTGCTGAGTTTGGTGGTCCGGTGCCTATTCCGGAATACCTCTTCAGTTGGGTACCCCAGGTTCTGTGTGAGCCCGACACATGTGTTTGTTGTGCTCGGGGTTTGTCCGGTACTACGTGTACCGTCGAGTCTGTGTCGTCTACCTGGACACCCTCACTCCACTCCTGTGTTTAAGTTGTACGTCCGCTGAGGGAAAGACGGCAAAGGGGCAGCGACTTGTGAGAGTTTGTGTTAGTCACTTGTAGTGCTCGTGGTTGGGGGTACGGACATCAGTAGATGTACTGGTCCCTAGCTAGTCCTGTGTTTCCAGTGCCTCACTTTAGGGAGCTCGAGCCGGAGTCCCTAAAGGTGCCAGGCGTGGACCTGCAGTTTTGTAGTCTGTAGGTGTGGTGTTGGTTGGTCTCCACTATTCTTTGGCTTGTGGTTATGGAGCTGTAGTTGGACCTTTTATCCGTGACTGCGAGACTGAGAGGTGGTTCTTGTGTTGTGTTGTCCGGGTTGGATACTCGCATCATGAACTAGTAGTTTGTTCCCGTGTGATGGCATCGTTCTTTCCAACTCGTTCTTTGCCACTGGTTGTGACTTGTGTGTGTGAGTTGTTGGTTGAGGTTTGACTCGTTGTGGTGTGCCCTGGTGTTGGCACAGTTGTAATTGTGATTCTGTGGTGGTACCTCATGGTAGTAGCTACATGTACCCTTCATGGGTAGCTTTGTGTTGTGGTACGTTGTGTACCAGTCCCTTCAGGTGTTGAGGTGGACTTGTGTTCCATGAAGGTCAAGTGGTGTAACCTTCCACACGTTGTGTTTTACCCTTCTTTGGGTAAGTTTCTGATTGTGGTTTAAGTGCGTGGTTGATTGGCTTGCTGATGCTAGTCCTGTTACCCTTCGTGGGTAGGTTGCCTATGAAGCTTGTAGCTTAGGCGACCAGTTGTTGTAATGATTCACCTGTGAAGCTTATGGCCTAGGCGTTACAGTTGTTGGGCAGACTAGTGGTGTTGTGCTAGTCCTGTTGTCCCTTCTTCCTTTACGATATTTGTATAAGATTATATTAGTTGTGATTAATTATGTTTTGTTGTGAGCCTGATATGATTTGTTATCGGTGTTGCCAGTGAGACCCTCTGAGGTTGAGGTCTCTTTAGTTTTGTGTGTTGTTTTTGGGTGGTCCCTACTGTGCCCGTGACTTGTTGAGGCTCACTCCCCTACAGTTCTTTTCAGGGCTTACCATTTGTGTGGCTTGTGGAGGCGTTGCGGCAGACTTGCACCACCAGCAGTAGGGTTAGTCGTGTTGTGTGAGCTTGTGATCTCTCGGGGTATGCCCCAAGTAGTTGTACTCTTTTTATTGGACATGTAATTTTGTATTGGGACAGTTGTACAATGTTGTTTACAGGTATGAGCACATCTACTTTCTTGTGTCTTATACTGTTGTGGTTGTCTTTTATATTCTTATTGGGCACTTGTATAGCGAGCTATCTCTTGCGAGATTTTGGTTCGATCGCGGGAGGTGGACTTGGATATGGAGCCTTATTGGGCATAAATATCTTGGGCCGTTACAGGGTAACCTCTAACTCCTCTTTTACTTCATGTAATGACTCTAATTCTAATAATTTAGAAGATGCCTTCAATGAATTATATGCAAAATATAGAGATGTATACAAACATCTAAAATCTACTAAGAAAAATTTTGCATGTCTGAAATAACCAACTCAGACTTAAAATCTGAAATGGAACAACTAGAAAAACAAATTCAAGAATAAAAAAGGAGAAATGAGTTGTTATGTGTAGATGTAAAAACAAAAATGATAAAATACTTAGTCTAGAAAATCAGGAAGAATGATTAAGTCAAAGGAGGAAATAGAAACATTAAGAAAAGACAATGAATATTTAACAAAACATTAAAAATGAATACTAAAAAGTCAGTCTGTCAAAACTAACCACACAGGACTTAAAAGAACTTGGGTACCTAAATCTCATTGATCTATTTGCAGGGGAGCCTTAGAACATCTAAGTGGTACCTGGACAGCAGGTGCTCAAGGCATATGGTAGGCAACAAGAAGCTGTTCTCATCAATCAAAACTGAAGAAAAAATAGTGACATATGGAGATAATGGAAAGGGTCAGTAATTGGTTGGATTGCGAATCCGTTGGCATAAAGAAAAGACTTAAAGAAAAGACTCTATAGAAGAAGTACTTTGTGTTGAAGGCTTGAAACACAATCTGATCAGCATAAGTTAGTTATGCGACAAAGGTCATCAAGTGAAGTTCCAAGAATCCAAGTGTTGATCATCAAGTAAGGAATAAAATTTTTCGAAGTACAGAGAAATAAATCTCTATGTTTTACATTTGGATGATCTGAAAGGTAGGATATATGCTTGACGGCAAGCAAAGAGCATAATGCAGAACTTTGGCACAAGAGTTAGGTCATGCCAGTTTGGATGGAATCAGAAAACTCATCAAGCATGACTTGGTAGAAGGATTACCAAAGATTAACTCAAGTCTTGATAAAGTTTGTGAACCATGTGCCAAATGAAAACATGCCAAAGCTTCCTTCAAATCAAAGACAACTGTCACCACAACCAAGCCTCTAGAACTACTTCATATGGACTTATTTGGACCTATGAGAACTACCAATTTTGGTGGCAAAAGTTTTGGTTTTGTCATTGTTGATGATTTCTCAAGATATACATGGGTCTCCTTTTTGGAACTCAAAGATGACACTTTTGAAACATTTGTCAAGTTCAACAAGCTAGTTCAGAAAGATAAGAAGTTCAGTATTATAAGTCTTCGATCTGATCATGGAGGAGAATTTCAGAATGACAGGTTTACAGAATTCTGTAGTGATCTAGGAATTGAACATAATTTCTCGGCACCAAGAACACCACAACAAAATGGAGTAGCTGAGAGGAAAAATAGAACATTATTAGATATGACAAGAACCATGCAATCTGAATACAACTTGCCAAGATATTTTTGGGCAGAGGCAGTTAATACAACTTGCTATATAATCAATAGAGCTATGATAAGGCCTCTATTAAAGAAGATAGTATATGAGCTGTCCAAGCAGGAGAGGCCCAAGATTAGTCATCTGAGAACATTGGATGACCTTGCTTCATTCACAACAATGGTAAGACAAACATGGGTAAGCTGGATCCCAAATCGATCAAGGTATTTGTATGGGTTACACCTCCAAACCAAAAGGATTTAGAGTTTTCAATAAAAGAAGTATTTTAATTAAACAAACTGTACATGTTATATTTGATGAATGTAACCCTTCATTGAGAAAGGAAATTGTTAGTGATGATGAAGGTACGGAGAACCTATTCGAGAAAATGCAGGAAGTATCCATCAAAGATAATGAAGATCCACCCTTGGAAGAATTACAACAAAAAGATATAATCCATGAGGATCTTCTAGGGAATGGAGATAAAAGAGGATCATCCAAAGAAAATATCATTGGAGATCCAAATGAAAGAGTAAGAATCATAGGTAATATTATTCCTTATGATTATTTACTTTTGTTTCTCAAATGCGCCAAGACAGTCAATGAGGCACTGACTGATGAATCTTAGATTTAGCCATGTAAGATGAAACTAAATCAGTTCAAGAGAAATCAAGTCTGCGTCCCTTGCTCCTAGACCATCATATCATCTTGTGATTGGCACCAAAGGGGGTGTTCAGGACCAAGTTGGATAAAGCTGGTGTCATTACTAGAAATAAGGCTAGATTGGTAGCTCAAGGCTATTCTCAATAGAAGGCATAAATTTTGATGAAACCTATGAACCAGTAGCTAGACTTGAGGCTATTCAGATTTTATTAGCATATGCATCTGCATGTGATTTAAAATTATTTCAAATGGATGTTAAATCTGTATTTTTAAGTGGTTTTATAAAAGAGGAAGTCTATGTTGAACAACCTCCTAGCTTTGAAGACATAGACCATCCTAATCATGTTTTCAAGCTGCATAAGGCACTATATGGTCTGAAATAAGCACCTAGAGCTTGGTATGAAAGACTAAGTGCATTTATTTTAAAACATGGTTTTACTAGGGGAAAAGTAGATAGAACATTGTTTATTAAATCATACTCTCAACATACCTTTATTGTGCAAATTTATGTTGATGACATCATTTTTTGAGCTACTGATGAATCTCTTTGCAAGTATTTTGAAGAATTAATGCATGTAGAATTTGAGATGAGTCTGATGGGGGAATTGACTTACTTTCTTAGACTCCAAATCAAACAAGACAAGGAAGGAACCACATCAATCAGACTAAATACATCAAGGATCTGCTAAAGAAGTTTTGGTTTTGAACAAGCAAGCATCTGACCACTCTTATGAGTACTCCACCAGGTTAGACAATGATCCTCAAGGTAAGAAAGTAGATCAGAAAATCTTATAGAGGTATGATTGACTCTTACTATATTAACTACTACTAGACCAAACATTTTATTTAGTGTATGTATGTGTGCTAGGTACCAAGCAAATCCGAAAGAATCCCATTTAATTTTGGTCAAAAGGATTTTTAGATATTAGCACATACATGTGATTTAGGACTATGGTATCCAAATCATGTAAGATGAATTTAATTGGTTATACTGATGCGATTATGCTGGATGCAAAGTGGATAGAAAAAAGCACCAGTGGTTCCTGTCAGTTTCTTGCAGGGTGTTTGATCTCCTAGTCCTCACGAAAGCAGAAACTCTGTGACCTTGTCAACAACTGAAGTTGAATATGTTGCTACTGGGAGTTGTTGCACTCAACTACTATGGATCAAACAACAACTTGAGGATTATGGACTAAACATTAGATCTGTACCCCTGTTATGTGACAACACCAGTGCAATCAATCTTACAAAGAATCCAGTACAACATTCAAGAACCAAATGGTCAGATTTTTACCTTGAGCCAAAGATGGATCACAACACCTGTGCTGGAGGAAATGTCTATGGTACGACAGATAAGGCACAAGAGAGGCATAGTAAATGAACCCAAACTTTACAAAAGGATGTAGTAGGAAGCTCGAGGTGGTTGTGGGCCTTCAATGCTTAGGGAATACAAAAAAGAGATGGCTTCTGAAAGCGTGGAAGTTGAGCATGTATTCTCTTTCTCAGGTGAGTTCCTCTTCAATGAGCTTAGTAGAAGAGAGCTAGATGAGGATGAGAGTAAAGGCTTGCTAGAGTTGTAACTTCACTTGCACATAGAGACTACTTGTTGGAATGATGTGAGTTTTTCTTTTGTTTGGTTCTCGGAGATTTTTTATGACGAGGTCCTCTTTTTGAACGTTGACTCTCATAAGAGTATACATTAGATACAACATAGAGAATAATGACAGTTGAGCTTTGTATGCTATGAGAGTGGTAAGGCTTTTGCGTTGCTTTTGATCCTTGTTCCTTATTTTGTGTAAACCTCGTACAACATGTCTGTTGTATTAAATGTGATAGTTTCTTGTTCAAAAAAGAGATTTCTGTGACTTCCTTTATCTCCATGATTATATATTTGGTGATAACAAAACTATCAGAATATCTTTATAAACCATGTGTAGTTTCCTTAATATCATTTGGTAAGTCTGTCAACAGGAGACTCAAAGGAAATAAATTATACTTCAAGGATCCCATTGTAAGTATTCCAAGTATTTTAAATCCACGAGATGGTGTTTACTTGCTTGTAAGTTTTTTGTCATGCATAGTTTCATTTATAAGATTCATGAGTGATAACTTTTCACAGTTTCAATCGAAGTCAAGTTTCATATTTTTTAGCTTTAACTTTGTCATATCTAAAGCCCACTTCGTCATATTCGAAGCTGGCACTTATCATGCATTTTATCATGTTCAGTTGATGTTAACTTCGTCATATCCGAAGCTAACTTCATCATATCCGAAGTTCACTTCGTCATATCCGAAGTTGGCACTTCGTCATGCATGTTTTTGGCTGATCGTCGAAGCCACACTTCGTCATATATGAAGCTAGCTTCGTCATATCTGAAGTTACACTACGCCATATCCAAAGTTTCACTTCGACCAATGTCGCTATGAATTGTTTTATATGAAGTTCCACTTCGTTATATACGAAGTCCACTTCATCATATCCGAAGTTAATTTCATCATATCCGATGTTTCACTTCGACCGAGATCGCTATGAACTATTTTGTACGAAGTTCCACTTCGTCATATACGAAGTCCACTTCGTCATATCCGAAGTTAACTTCATCATATCCAAAGTTACACTTCGTCATATCCGTAGTTTTACTTCGACCAATTGTGTTATATTTTGACCATCCGAAGCTTCACTTCGACCATTTACGTTATATTCTTGAAATCGATTGTTGCTTTATTTCATATCGATTGCTAACTTTTTGAAACATCGACTGCATTAGAACATCGATTGCACTAAACATCGATTATCTTTAAAACATCGATTACTTTGTTTGGACATCGATTACCCTTAGAAATCGATTACTCTTTGAACATCAACTGTGTCCTAACATCGATTACCTTGTAAACATTGACTGTGTCTTACATCGATTACTTTTTGTACATTACTATGTCTTAACATTGATTGGCATTATATTATCCATTGCTATTTTAGATATTTACTTTCAAATACCTTGATATTATCTGTGCAATAATCTTGCTAATTAGGTTGAAATTATGATGATTGCCCTTATGATTAATCTTTGTGTGATCATAACTTGGCGCACAGTATTTTCAAATCATTTTAAAGCTGTGCATTCATATTCCCGCTATTTGTTGCATAGCCTTCTTACAAAAGCTTTCAAGGATATCTTCTTACAGTATGACTTTTGATGATTACTATTTCATGGCAAGTCTTCTAACACTTTGCATGTGAATAAAAGTCTATCTGTGGCTTAGTCATGGGTCACAGTTCTCTTGGAGAAAGCACTTTATGGTTTGCCATTCTTATAACAAGCCTCCTTATGATTATATGGGACAAAATGGACATTTCTATTTTCTGTATAACACCTTTTCCCATTGACTGAGATCTCTCTTTAGTATTAATGCCTGTAGGTTTCCGATAGTCAATCCTTCTACAACTAAGACTTGCTACGACGCATGGAAACAAGCACTAAGAGATAAGAGACAACAAACACTTCAATGGATACTTCAACAGATATATCTGAAGAAAGCTGAAGTGCATATAAGAAGTTGATGGCTGTGAAGAAAAGACACACGAAAAGATACACAAAGCATACACAAGCCATCACAACCACCATTGAGAGCAGTGCACCTTCACTCCAAGTTCATATGCTCCAAGGTCTCCTGAAGCCCTCACTTCGTTTCTTTGAGAACCAGTTGTTCTGAGAGGATAGCATACTGTCTACTTTCTTCCTCTCTCAATTCGTGCCTCAGATCAGCAAAGCTTGTTGTATAAGCTTGATATAGGGGCCATCACTTCAACTCTTCTTTAAGAGTGTTCCTCTTCCTGTGAGAAGAGAAGACCTGCTGTGAGTAGGTGGTTTTGTTCATCTTCCTGTGAGAAGAGAAGACCTGCTGTGAGTAGGTGTTTTTTGTTCCTCTTGCTGAAGGGAAGACCTATTGCTACAGGTGGTTGTATTGCCTCTTCGTAGGTTGAAGAGAAGGCCAACGGGTGCTG
Source organism: Colocasia esculenta (assembly GCA_014218235.1). NCBI lineage: Eukaryota > Viridiplantae > Streptophyta > Magnoliopsida > Alismatales > Araceae > Colocasia > Colocasia esculenta. Next base: position 953 of record JACBKR010005710.1, on the reverse strand, counting down.
GATGTGTAAGTATCCTTAAGGGGGACTGTACCTTTGGTCCGTGAAATCTCAATTAGTTTCTTGGGGACTAGACGTAGGAGTCCTGGTGATAGGAGGTCCGAACAAGGATAAAAATCCTTGTGCATTTTTGTATGATTGTTTTTTATCTTACTTCTGCTGCTCACTAACTCTAACACCTGCGCTTAGTGTGTTTTTATCTAAAGTTATTTTAAGCAGGAAAATTTTAAGATATTTTTGAAGCAACCCATTCACCCCCCCCCCCTTTGGGCTTGCAACCTAGTCAACATTTTATATCTAGACAAATCATTGGTTCTGCCTGATGCGTATCTAGTTAAGACGTCAGGATAAATAGTAAAGAAAGTAACCCTTTTCCAAACGTGTGACACCTAAAAAGCACTTTTCTAGGATTTTAAATATGCATTCAATGCGTGTCACATTGTGGTCAACAAGACAGACATAGGCAGGCTATGTAAACAAATATTTTAAATATGATCATATCAAGAGTAATTTAAACTATCAAAAAATGTTGAGAATAAAGCTAGGAGACATGATAATGAAATTATTAAGACAAGCATTTCAGGGTTTATCGATTCTATGACAAAGGCTACAATATAATTGATTATTTTAAGCATGTGATACCAAGATTAATCGATTAATAGATATAACATTACAAATAACTGATTAATCTAGATAACAGTACAAATAACTGATTAATTTGATCACCAAGGATACAAACTGAGTATAATAGTTGTTAATCATCCAAAACACCAGGAGGGTGTGCAACACTCTCTCCTTTTTGGTGATTGACAAAGCTTCTATTGTTCAACAAGGCTTATCACAATACAGTATAATCAATTAGCAATTCAACAAGACAATAAAGCAGTAACCATAAGCAATAGCGAACACTATTCTCCCTCTTTTGTCAACCAAGCCAAAAGGGATATAGCAGAAAA
>JACBKR010005709.1:0-16709 GCA_014218235.1 Colocasia esculenta | reverse complement strand
TATGGACGAGGCTCACAAGACCAGATATACTATTCATCCTGGAACTACCAAAATGTATCAGGATTTGAAAAGAAGCTTCTGGTGGCCTAATATGAAGAGAGAGGTGGCGGAGTATGTCGCCCGATGCTTAACATGTCAAAGGGTCAAGGCAGAACACTTACGACCCGCTGGTAAACTCAAACCCCTAGAAATTCCGGCATGGAAATGGGAAGGTATAGGGATGGATTTTATTTTCGGACTACCTAAATCTAGAGGTGGATTCGATGGTATCTGGGTTATAGTCGACCGCTTAACCAAGTCAGCTCACTTCTTGCCAGTGAAGAATAAGTGGTCAATAGATGTTCTGGCTGCATTGTTATGAAGGAAATAGTCAGATTACATGGAGTACCGGTGTCTATCGTGTCTGATAGAGACCCCAGGTTTACATCCCACTTTTGGAAAGGACTGCATTATTCCTTGGGATCTAAACTAAATTTTAGCACGGCTTTCCATCCACAAACAGATGGACAGACGGAGAGAACCAACCAGGTGATTGAAGATATGCTCAGAGCATGTGTCCTAGATTTTGGAGGTAGCTGGCATGAACACTTACCTCTTGTGGAGTTCGCCTACAATAATAGCTATCAAGCTAGCATTCAGATGGCACCATTTGAAGCACTTTATGGCAGAAGTTGCCGATCTCCAATATGCTGGTATGAGGTTGGCGAAAAAAAAATGTTAGGACCAGAGATGATAAGGGAAACCACAGAGAAGGTGAAGCTTATCAGAGAAAGAATGGCAGTGGCGCAGCAAAGACAAAAGGCATATGCAGATAATAGAAGAAGAGATCTGGAATTTCAGGGGGTGAACATGTATTCTTGAAAGTGTCACCAGGCCGTGGGATCAGACGTTTTGGCATTAAAGGCAAGTTGTCACCAAGGTTTGTCGGGCCTTTCGAAATCCTTGAAAGAGTCGGCGAAGTGGCATATCGTCTCGCTTTACCACCCAAAATGGATGGAATACACAATGTGTTCCACATATCCATGTTGAAAAAGTATGTACGAGATCCATGGCATGTTATAGAATACGAGCTTCTGGAGTTCAACAAAGACGGAACATATCAAGAGAAGCCAATTAAGATTGTGGACCGGGAACTGCGCCAACTAAGGAACAAGGTTATCCCACTAGTAAGGGTTAGATGGAATCAACGCATGGATGAGGACGACACGTGGGAAACCGAGGAAGCAATGCGCAAAAGATTTCCGGAGCTATTCACAAGTAAGTACACCTCACTTGTAAAAAACTTGCTGTACATGAATTTGGGGACCAAATTCTCTTAAGTGGGGGAGGGTGTAGCACCCCGGAAATTTAAATATATAAAGAAATCAAATTTAATAAAAGTGTTGGAGGGACTTCCAACATTATATATTAATGACCCAATATCATAAGCGGGTCAATGGACATCAATTGGCCCAATAATCAAATAAAGCTAGAGAATGCATGGAAATTCGTAACTCTAAATAGGCTGAAATTGGAAAGAGGCAATTTGAGTTGAATTGGGATGCAATCATGCATTCTTGGCAACCAAATTCGTGCCTATCTATGGTGGAAGTTTCCTAAAGCCTCACACACTCTAAGGGAGGAAGAATCCTCAAAAGATAGGAAACTGCCCTGTCAAAACCGCAGCTTAGCTTTCCTAGTTATAATAGGACTCCTAAAACACCATGGTTGCTTAAATACTCTTCACCAAAACCTAGGAACGAGTTTTAGAACTTGCTGGGGTCGTGTGGAGAAGTTCTTGGTGGCTGGGGAGCAGGAGATCATCCACACCAAGGCGTTCTTCTCCCCTGTTTCGTCTGCTGCGACCTGCACAGACCATCATCTTGAAGTCGACCAAAGGTGAGTCAAACCTAAACCAAACCTTGCAAGGCTTATACCCTGGAAAGAGGGTCAAGGCCACGTTCTAACCCAAGTGGATTCTCAAATTCCATGCAGTATACACGGAGCAGTAAGCGTTTTCCTCCGAGTGTCTGAACTCGGGTTTTCTGGAAAAATGAGATTTCTTCAACCCAGAAGGTAGGTTTTCTCGGGCCAAACTTTAATATATCCTATACCAATGTGTAGAGCATCAAGTTAGCTTTCTTTTCCCACTGGTTTCATCGAATTCTAATGAGTATGTTTGAGTTATAAGTGTTTTTCCAAAGTCGCGCACTGTTAGGGTTTTTCCCGTTCTTCTTATTATGCACGTGATTCGAGACTGAATTTGACCGCACTTCCTTCACAAAGGTTTTTCTAATTGGAGTCACGATCATCTTTTATGTTGGACGTTTTGTCCAAAACCCTTGGTTAGAGAGTTACAGGCGTGGGAATAGAGTCACTGCATGATACTGGGATTTCGGGCTACACTTGACTTTCTGTTCTTCATATGTTTTCTCGGGATTCGAGACTGAATTTGATCAAACCCCCAACATCAAAGTTCTTCTACTAGTTGTCTTCGTCATCTTTCGTGTTGAACGTTTTGTCTAAATGTCATTAGTTAGAGAGTTATAAGATGGGTAAGTGAATCACTGCATGAGACATGTTTTCAGGTCACACTTGACCATAAATTTTGTCATGAAAGCCCTCTAGTGTCGACACTACCCCATCTAGTGTCGACACACTGTCCCAAGGCAGCCCAGAGAGTGTTCTGGGAAGCCTCTAGTGTCGACACTACCCCATCTAGTGTCGACACCCTGTCCCAAACAGCCCAGGAAGTGTTCTGGGAAACCCATCTAGTGTCGACACTGCCTCATCTAGTGTCGACACACTGTCCCAGTTTTACCCAGAAGTTCTGGGAGACTGATCTAGTGTCGACACTACCTCTTCTAGTGTCGACACACTGTCCCATGTTTTCCAGAAGGTCTTCTGGAACCTGGCTCTAGTGTCGACACTACTTGAACTAGTGTCGACACTACCTGACCATTTGTCATGTTTCTGCTTTGTGTTTGAAGCATAGTGTCGACACCAGCATGGATTGTGTCGACACTACCTTTACCAGATATTGCATATTTTGTTCTTTTCATTACATAATGTCTATTTAATGGCTTAAAAGTGTTAACCCATTGAAAAATCCTTAATTACATGAATATTCTAATTGCTTTCTTAATGATATGATCATACATGAAACTTGTGATTTACTCTTGTTACCATTCTAGCTTGCTTTAAGTGATAAATTTTATCTTAAAATCTTGAAAACCATTTGTAGCTAAATGCATTGTCATTGCATGCCATCATGTTAAGTGTTTTTCCGAGAGTTTGAGACTGACGGATTGTGAATTTACACGTGCATTTCTACACACTTATACATCTAGGGCGTGCACTTCTTTCTCTTCTTGTTCTCGTGAGTGTGAATTGCCATCTAGACTAAAGCTATTAATGTAAAGATTGAACTAAATTGTAAATCTTATCGTTCAGTTGTCGAATTTATCTCTTGACTATTGTCCTCATGGAATCATGTTCAACTTATTCTTCTTATCATCATCATGAACATGACATTACACATGCTTACATATTGAAACTCTCATTGGCCATTATTAATGACTGTGGGTATCTTCATTTGAAATTTTACATGAGATGGCTGACAGGGCACGGAGTGTGTCCAAGGGCTCCAGTCTAGCCCCAATGACGGAGAGTCATAAATATACTGTTAACCATGGGGTATAATGATTACTGGCGTTGCATCTGCGCTGGGAGTACTTTCTTGCTTGTTGAATGTTAGATACATAACCACATACACGTGTCCTGGTGTACATTCTTGATGGATCTTTTCTTGGTGTACATTGGTGTCTACGTGCCTGATTAGTGTTACTTGAACGTGCTTGTGCAATCTTGCTTGCTTGCGTGATATGGCCATCCTGCATTTATTGCAACTAGTGATATCTTGCTTTTTGAAAACTATGACACAGTGAAATCTTGCGTGCTTGTGCAAAGTGATCTATTGCTAGTTCTTTCTTGGCATCTTGTTCAAAATCTTATTCTATCTTGTTCACTCTATCCAGCTTGTTTTATATATCATGTTTTAATGAGTTTTGTTCGTACTTGCATATCATTCATCGTACTTGCCTAGTTCTAAAATGTTAATCACTTATATCATTGCCCGCACATTGAGATATAAATCCTACTGGGCTAGTTTGCTCATCCCCTACTTTTACCCAATCTAGGTGACTATGAAGTTCAAGAGGAAGAGCAAGTCGAGGATGGGAATGCGTCCGAGTGAAGAGCGTTCCAAACATGAGTCTATCTATAGTTAGTTTATTGTGAGTGTTAGAACAATGTAGTAGGAAGTGAGGTATTATGTACTTTTGCTTTAATTGAGTCTTAGTCATGTATTAGTTTATCTGAGACAAATATGAGATTTGAATACAATTTATATTGAGTTCAACATTTGGGCCCTATTATGATGTTGTGTTGATACACATTTAGCGCGTGCTAGCTAGAGGCTTATTTGCCGACTGTCCACGTCTCGGAATATCGACTCGAATTATTCGAACTAATATCCGCTGCGTAATTCTCGGGACGTGACCCCAGCCTTATAAAAGGACTCGGTTAGGGGATGGTTAGGTCTTTGGCTCTTTTCTAAAAACCCTATCTTGCTTTGCGAAACCCGAGTTTTGCTTAGAGGACTTGATCTTGAACTGATGCGTTTTACGGACGAACTACTGCTTCTGGGAGGTGATATGAACATCGAGGATCGTTTGTCCCACCTCTGGTGTGCTTCAAGAATCATCACAGGAGCCGATCCTGGAGGTCAGGAGGCTTCTCGGCACAGGCTAGAAGAGCTTCTCGACCCAAATCTCTGTCTGTAGAATTTTGTCAAAGGCAAGTAACCCATACCCATTGTCCATACAAGCGTCTAGTAGGTCCTAGGTATTTGTCTGGAATTTATTTGTGTCTTGGAACCCTTGTTCTCCCTATTTTTTGAGATCTGTCTGCATGTCTGCAGACAGGAAATTAACGGCATCATCTGCTACCGTTAAGATCTGAGGTTGGCGGCATCCTTTGCTGCCGTCTATCTGATTGGCGGCCACCTGTGCGCCGCTGAGTTCATCAGGCAGTGACAGTGTGATGTTGCCTTATAAAAATCTTTTTCCAGATTTTTCCGAACATGAGGATATGGTAAAAGTATTATACTGTTAAATATCTCCAGAGGATCTTGTCATGTAATTATGGTGAATTTTGTCATTGTGTTATTTAAATTTACTGAAATGTTGTGTTGAGCATGTTTTAATCTTATAAATTACTGTTTGTGTGGTTCTTTCCTTAATTGGGATGTCAGAAATTTTTGTAAGAAGTACATAAGTATCAGGTCATGCCATAAAATTTAGGCAAATTTATGAATTCCATGTGAATAATTAGAATATCTTGATTATAGAACAGTGAGTATGTATTATCTGTTTTCAATCTCAAATAAATTGTATGATGCAGGTTAAAATACCAAAAATTCTAGGTGATATCATGACTGCTAGATGCAAGTGGTAGAATGGTTAAATGCATCTGTAACACTGTGAATCATGCTGATTAGGTTCTTAAAAATTGTGCAGAAAAATTTGTTCTAATTTTCATAAATAGTGTGTTGTCCGAAAAATATGAGGATTTGTGTGTATGATGGTTAAACTGTTAAAATTTCAATATTGATTAGATACAGCAGGTATTATTTTGATTTCATGTTAGGAAATGACCAATTAAGCATGTAATGTAATCGTTGATAATTTAGTAAATTGCAGTATGATTAGGGTAGGTTGTGGCTTTTAACATTGTAAACAGTAGTATCATGCAAGGTAAACTGAATCATATGCACACATGTGAAATTGGATATATGCTGTGTTAAACGGTTATACAAACAATGTTGTGATTAATATGAATTATGTAAAATTGTGCCATGGGTGACACTGCTACCTTAGAGGGCTGTGGAACAGTACCATAGTAAAGTCCCTACGGGAAGGTTCATGTGTGTGAAATCCTATGGGCAATTAGGATGAAATCCTGGAGGTGGACAAGTACCACTGGTTAGGGTGGAGAGTGCTTCTCTCGGTTCTACGCAGTTAACCAAGATCTATCACTATTTTGCCTAGGTGATAGGTATGTGAATGTGATGTGTGTGTCCTCTAGAGGTGGTACGGACTATGTGTCACGACAATTAAGTGAAAATAATGTGATTGTGTATAAGTAAAATGTGCAAATGAACATGTGAATATGTGAAAGCAATGTGATAGCATATGAAATTGTAAGCCATTACATGAATGTGCTAAATCCATGTCAAAACAGCAAGCTAATCATGTTTATAATTGTGTTAAGTGTGTGAAAATGTACATAGAATCCATGCTAGGAGTATTGCTTCCATTATGTGTAATCCCATGTTTAGTTGCATACATATTATATCATGAATGGAATGAGTTTTAATTTGATTTAGCATGTTAAAGAAATGTGTAGAGAGCATGTTATATTTTATTTTAGTGGTGAAAGAACTATAAAGCATGTATCATGTACCATAATGTTGTAGAAGTTTCATGCATAGAATTTAAGAATTGTTCAAACCATGCTACATGTCTTGATTGTTTCTAATTGAAAGTAAAATGTGCATATGAGGTGTGTATGTATAATGTCTATGGATTATGTGCTGAGTCTTTAGACTTACTCTTGTTTCGGCGTACAGGTGAGGCAGGTGACTCTACTTCCTTGGAGGAAATCGTTAGGAGCGACTCCGAGCGAGAGGAGTAATTGTTGTAGAGGGATCGACGTTGTATTTTCTTTTCATAAGTATGTAGCCAATAATGTTATGTAATTCAAATGTGGACAATGTAATTTGATTAGAATTTCAATTATGTAAATTTTAGTTATTCTTATACATATGGACTGTGGATGGAATGTGGATGATTGAATAAAAGTTTACATTGAGTTCTTTAATTCCGATGTTCTATGTTTATATTTGTGTACATCTCAGCTTAATGTATTTGTTGAGTCAATGTCCACTGTAGCGATACTCATTATACGACGTGGGTTGGTTGTAACCATACGGTATAAGGAGGGGTCGTTACAGAGATTGGTATCAGAGAAAGCGGGTTGAGATTGTAAATAAATATAATTATTGCATCATTTTATTATATGCTAAGTATTTATAGATTGTCCACCATAGTTAGGAATTAGATGGTTAGTTCCTAATTGTGATTCATCTGTCTGCAGGCTATGGCTTCACGGGGTAGGCGTGGTGCTCCTGCTCGTGAGGGTGAGCAGAGAGGAGAGAGGAGAGAGGAGCCTAGGCATGAGGAGCAGGGTGAGCAGCAAACCCCAGCACCCCAGGGGTCCTGTGCTTCCTCCACTGCCACCAGGGGGACTATGGAGTGTTCATGCAGGGTCTGGTACAGGCCATGCAGACGTAGGCTCATACTCAGCAGCACTCCAGGCTCAGCTGGAGGGCTCAGTAGGCTCGTTAGAATAATAATAGAGTAGTTTGTTGTTACTTAAGTACATGTTTGTTATGTGTTATATGTATTTGTGGTTGCTTATATTGTTTGTTGTAGCAGGCTCAGGCGCCAGTTCCCCATGCTCATGACCATGGTGGACCTTCCATCATGGAAGTTCCAGAGGATGACTCCACCTCTTTTAAGGGGGAGAGGGGATCCGTGCTTGTGGAGAGTGGATGAGAGAGATCGAAAAGATCTTCCGGGCATTAGGTGTGCTGAGGATGACAAGGTCAGCCTGGCCACCTATATGCTACAAGTATGTGTTTGTTGTTTAAGCATTTAATTAAGGTAGATTGTTTAGATAAGTGCTTATGGAGAATGATTTGAGGCAGGAGAGAGCCGACGTATGGTGGTTCTCGTTACTACGTACCTGATTCGAGGACGGTGCTATCGAGGTGCTTGGGACGAGTTCGTGAGGCTCTTTCGGGCCAAGTTTATCCCTGAGCATATCAGGACAAGATGGAGCATAGTTCCTTTCTTGTAACTCAGGGCTCCATGACCGTACTGGAGTACGAGGCCAGTTTGCTGAGTTATCAAAGTATGCACTCATATTGTGGCTGATGAGAGCGCAGGAAGGCCAAGAAGTTCGTGATGGGCTTGAAGCCATCACTGAGGACGAGGTTGGTGGCGTTTGGACCATCGTACCCTCGAGGAGGCTCTAAGCGCGGCACATGTCGGCAGGAGGGCGAGATGGAGCAATACTGAGGAGAAGAAGGCTTCGCGCAGAAGAAGCATGCAGTCTTTCCAGCGGCAGGATAGGAAGAAGGCGCGTACCAGTCACCGCAGCGCCTAGTGGCAGCTAGCAGTCGTCAGGTACCTTCTCAGGTTCCCTAGTGGGAAGAAGGAGTGTCCTCATTGCGGAAGGGAACACGGTGGTATGGAGTGCTGGAAGATGGCAGGAAAGTGCCTCAAGCGCGGAAAAGCAGCGAGCATCAGATCAGAGACTGCCCTACACTTCAGCAGGGAGTCCAACGACTAGCACCACTCCACAGTAGCAGGACAGCAACACCAGCTACAGGATGACCAGAAGGCTTGAGCCCAAGCTCGAGGTTTGCCTTTGCGAGAGAGGACGCGGAGCTGCAGAGCATGTCACCGAAGGTACAGTTCTTTTCTTAGGTGTGCATGCTCGGGTCTATTTGATACGGGTGCCACTCACTCGTTCATTTCCTAACGATTTTCTAGATAGTTAGCTTTAGAGTCAGGATATAGTCTGAGGAGTTAGAGGTCCCTTTGTCTGTGCACACACTGCGGGAACGGTATCGACTAGGAAGTACATTCCATCGTTACCTATGTGCATTGAGGATAGAGTCCTAGATGGGGGTTTCTTCTTGCTAAAGATGAAGACTATGATGCAATTCTTGGTCTGCATTGTTAGAGGAGCATTATGCGTTAGTGGATGTCGTGGGGAAGAAGTTGTTTTCCATATCCTGGTGAGGATGAGTTTTCACATGCATTGCAAGGAACCTTGCGGGGAAAGTTTGTCATCTCTGCCATGAAGGCAATGAGAATGGTAGGCAAGGTTGTGACGCTTTTCTTGCCACCGTGGTATTAGTACCAAGGCTGATGAGTCACCGATGTTGGGTTGAATGCATATTCATATCATTTCCCTCCTATTTTGATGATGACAAGAGGTGTTCTTAAGTAAATTTAATTGAAACATGTCAAAAAAATCATACCTGAAATTCAGTTCAAAAAAGTATTTTTCAAATCACATTTGTCATTTATGATCATGATAAATCATTTAACTAATGATATATGTGTTTATTTTTCAGGTACAAACATTTTATGCAAAGATGAGTCGACAACACCCATCAATAGTGTCGAACATCAACATAGATTCAAGGTAAATGTGTAAAAATGTGAGACTGTGTCGACACATGTCAAGAGTGTGTCGACACGAGTGGCAGTTTTTCAGAATCAAGCATACCCAGGTCGACACACTCTCAGGCAGATCGACACTGGATCCCGTTCACAGAACAGACTATCTGCAAATTGGGACAGCAGGTCGACCACTCTCAGAGCAGGTCGACACTAGACCCGTTCCAGAACAGCAGTTGCAGATTTGGGACAGTGTGTCGACACTACCACCAGGGCAGGTCGACACACTACGGAAACTTTTCATCCTAAAGTTGATGGCCGCCACGTGTCTTCTAGGGTGGATCGAATCTTCCTAGGAAACGTGCCCTTGTACCCCAAAAGGGTATCCTGGAATCCTAAGGATATAAAAGGTCTTTTTGGCCAGCCTTCACATCAGAGAAGGACCCAACTCTCTTAGAGCCTCCAAAAAGCTCCTGGCGGCCAAGAGAAGAGCTCGTGTCTCCTTCCTCTGCTCTCCAAGTGCTTCCAGAAGACCAATTCCCACCAATTCAAGGTGTGGGAATTGGAATTTGATTCCTGAAGACTACTCTGAAGATTCCAAGGAGGCAGATTCTGTAGAAGACTTCTTTGGTGAAGAATTCGAGGAAGATCCAACTTCTCAGATTGCAGAGCATCGACTTGGACTTCAAGCTTCACATGCTTCTTCTCAATTCAAGCCTCTACAAGGGAGTACACTGAAGAACGAAGCCTTTCAGTACAATTAACTTTCTTCTGTTCTTCTGAGATATCTTTTGAGATTATGCAAGTGCTCTGCATAACTCTCTTAGAGTTCTCAAATTTCGACTAGATCTGTGCTAGAGGATCTTAGTCTTAAGTTGGTGTCTAGCAAGTTTTAGTGTGAGCTGTGGCTCAATTTGTGTGAGCATTGTGCTCAGGTTGTTGTGAGCCGTCGAGCTCAGTTGAGTTGTCAAGCTCAAGGTTGGTTGAGCAGTCTTGCTCAGTGTGTTGTTCTAGAGTAGTCTTGCTCTAGAGTGGTGTGAGTTGTAAGCTCTCCAGTGTTGGAGCTGTCAGGCTCCTTTGGGTGTGTAGCCCAGTTGTGTTAGTGAAGCCTCACAGGTTGTGAGGGTGGATGTAGGAATCACATGGGTGATTTCCGAACCACCTAAAAAATCCTTGTGCATTGTCTTCTGTGGTTTGATTGATTATCCGCTAGATGCTTGCATAGGATTCGTTTTAAATCACTTAATCAACTTACTTCACATCTAAGTTTCCAACTCACTCAAATCTAATCAGATCTGTAGTTTTTCACTGATAACATTGTCTCTGATTCTAAATAGTTTCAAATTATTAAGCTTCGCAAAAGTGGCTAAGATCTATCATCCCCCCCTCTAGATCTATTCCACACATTCATCTCGATCCTTCAACGACTCTTGAGGAGATAGATGTAGTGCGGGAGTTTCCAGACGTATTCTTGATGATTTGTCGGATTGCCTCCGGTTAGAGAGATAGAGTTACTCTTAGAGTTGCTTCCAGGCACATCTCCTATCTCAAGGGCTCCTTATCAGATGGCACCTGTGGAATTAGCTGAGCTAAGGAAGCAGTTGCAAGAGTTGTTGGATAGGGAGTTATTCGCCCTAGTGTTTCTCCTTGGGCGCACCTGTCTTATTCGTAAAGAAGAAAGACGGTTCACTCAGGTTGTGCATTGATTATAGGAAGCTCAACCAGGTGACTGTAAAGAAACATGTATCCCTTACCTTGTATTGATGACTTGTTTGACCAGCTATAGAATGCATCTGTCTTTTCCAAGATTGATCTGCGGTCTGGCTATCATCAGTTGAGGATTAGGAGTGAGGATGGTCCAAGACAGCCTTTAGGACCCGTTATGGACATTATGAGTTTTGGTTTTTCCGTTTGGTCTAACAAATGCCCCTGCAACGTTCATGGATCTCATGAACAGGGTGTTTAGGCCTTATTTAGGTAGCTTTGTTGTAGTTTTTATTGATGATGTGTTGGTCTATTCTTCGGATGAGCCACACACACGTCATCATTTTAGGATAGTATTAGAAGTCCTTAGAGAGCACAAGTTGTATACAAAATTCAGCAAGTGCGTTTTGGTTGCGTGAGGTCATTTCCTCGGGATGTTATCTCTGGTGCTGGTGTAGCAGTTGATCCAGCAAAGGTCCAGGCTATATTGGATTGGGAGATTCCTAGGTCCCCATCAGAGATTCTGAGTTTTTTGGTTTTGACGATCAGATCATCCCCATATAATTTCGTGAATTATATATCTATTTTGGTGATTAACAAAATCCTAACAATTAGTATCTAATAAGTTTTTATGAAGCTTAGTCACAAGAAATAAACCGCAAAATCAAGCAAAGACTTGTAAGTAAATCCTTACTTTGCTGTTCTTAATTTTTCAGAGCATGAAATTTCTCTAAGTACACATCGAGTCGCTTTGAAGCATAACGATTCGACAAAGTGATTATAACGATTTCAATCTCACAATGATTTTGTAAGTAAGCATAACGATTGGCTCTCATAACGATTCGACAAGTGAGTATAACGATCTCACAACGATTTCGTAATGAGCATAACGATTGCTCTCATAACGATTCGACAAGTGGTATAACAATTACAATCTCACAACGATTTCATAAGTGATCATAACGATTGCTATCAACGACTCGACAAGTGAGTATAACGATTTCAATCTCACACGATTTCCTAAGTGAGCATAACGATTTGCTCTCTTAACGATTCGATAAGTGAGTATAACGATTGCTCATAATGATTTGCTCATAACGATTTGGTTATAATGATTTGCTCATAACGATTTGGTTATAACGATTTTCTCATAACAATTTGCTCATAACGATTTGGTTATAACAATTTACTCATAACGATTAGCTCATAACGATTTGCTTATAGTGTTATAACGATTTGCTTATATTGTTATAACGATTTGATCATAACGATTTGCTCATAATGATTTGTTTATAACTTTGCTCTTAACGATTTGCTTATAGTGTTATAATGATTTGGTCATAACGATTGCTTATAACGATTTGGTTATAACGACTTGCTCATACGATTTGGTTATGAATGCATAACGATTTGTTTACGAATGAGCAACGATTCACATGAACAATGACTCATTCACAACGATTCTATAAGTCATGTTCATAGCGACTTCATGAGCTATAACGACTTAATATTTGAATATCTTGACAAGTCAAAGTAATCCGCGTATTTCTCTGTTATCCATGCATTAAATATAACCGTACATTTCTTTGCACGATGCATGTCCAGATATCTTCTATTCTTATGCTCCTACATGTAAAATCATTTTAGAAAGACAGAATGGAAATTTCTATCTTGATGTATTCTCACTCTAACGTTGACTGACAACAAGAGACAGCTTAGCTTTCTACTTTTGAGCATTTAATGTGTGCAGGTCTCTGACAGCACGACTCTATACAACGTTGGATAAAGTAGAAGCTGGAGGATATCAAGAAGGATTTTCTTCTTACGTGCATGGAACGCAAAGAACCGTTCACTACATAGGAAAGCCATGCAATCTAACGTTCTCGAAACTTAGAGACAATGGATACTTCAACGGTTACATTTTTCAAGAGAAGATACAAATAGAAGACTGGTGCCTACGAAAAGAATAAAACCAATCTTGAGAATTCAAAATCGGCAAGCACCATAGAAGCTCAAGTCTCACTCCATCGCCTTGTTGTAGCTCTTTGCTCTCTGTGTCTAGTGTAGAACCTTAAGAGAGCTTGTGTGAACTGAGAGTGTTCTTCTTTGTAGATCTTCCTCTCAGTCTTCGCTTCGGACCAAGCACTGTGCTATTAGCTCGGTCCAGGGGCGTATCATCCCTTAACACATCTTTGTGTCATCCCTTCGTGTTGAAGGAAGACCTGGGAGTTCTAGGGTGTTGTTCCCTTCGTGTTGAAGAAGACCTGGAGGGTTCCACGGTGTTGAATTCCTCTTCGGGTTGTGAAGAGAGGACCAGCTGCGGCTGGGTGTGTAAGTGTCCTTGAGGGGGACTGTACCCTTGGGTAGTGAATCCTGATTGTTGCTCAGGGACGGGACGTAGGACTCCTGTGAGAGGAGGTCCAAACCAGGATAAAATTTGTGTAGTGTGATTGCTTTTGGTGTTTGTTGTTTACTTTTCACTAACGCTAACAATCAATGAAGTGCTTGTTGTGTGAATGTTTTTGTGATAGGTTTATGTATTTAAATTTTAAGAATCCCATTCACCCTCCCTCTGGGCTTGCTATCTGGGCAACAAGTGGTATCAGAGCTAGTTTCTTCGACAAAGAAGAAGATCCAACGATCTGAAGAGAAAAAATCAAATGGCAGCCCAAGGTCACTTCGAAGGTCAGTCAGTAAACAGGCCACCGTTGTTCAATGTGAAGACTACACATATTGGAAAACAAGATGGAGTTCTTTCTACAAGGACTTGACTATCAGATCTGGTCGATTGTTGAAGAAGGAGACCTTCTAGTCAGAATGAAAGAGATAATGGACGGAAGATGACAGGAAAAAGATTTCCTTAAACTGCAAGGCCAAAAGCATCCTGTGTTGTGCTCTTAGCGAGAAAGAGTTCACTGTATATCTGCCTGCAAGTCAGCTATGGAGATGTGGGAAAAGTTGAGGATCACATACGAAGGTACTGACAAGGTAAAGAAACCATAATAGATATTCGGGTAACTCAATATGAAAGATTTCAGATGCAACCCGGTGAAACAATTACACAGATGTACAGTCGTTCACCGACATCACTAATGGATTGGCTGGTCTTGGTAAGACCTATCAGATGGAGACATGGTTAAAAAATTCTCAGATCCTTTCTTGCCTCGTGGACTCCAAAAGTAACAGCAATAGAAGAGGCTAACGACTTGAAGATTGTCGTTAGAAAAACTCATTGGGCCCCTTAGGCCCATGAGATTAACATGGAAGGTTGGGAGAATCATCTAGAAGAAAGAAACATTCCAACGCACTCAAGGCAGAAGAAGGCACATCAGAAGAACGCTCATATAGCCAAGAAAGCATGAATAACAGTGAAGATGAAGAAGCAATGCTATCTAGAAGGTTACAACGCATCCTAGCTAAGAAAAAGAAGTATCAGTCCAGAAGAAGATACTTCAAGAAGGGAAAAGACTTCAAAAGGTCAGAAGTCAAAGACGTAAAGAAAACTGAACCGATTTGCTAAGAATGCAAGAAGCCTGGACATATCAAGGTAGAATGTCCGAAGCTCAAGAAAACTGAGTTCAGAAAGAAAGCCAGTTCCAGAAAACCCAGAAGCTTTAAGAAGAAAGCCATGACAGCAGCATGTGACAACAGTAGTGACTCTGAAAGTGAGTCAAGCTCAAGCAATGAAGAAGAAGAAGAAGCCAACCTGGCATTCATGGCCAACCTCGAAGACAAGGTAACATCAGACTCATCTTTCTCTTCGTGCAATGAATCTGATTCTGACAACTTAGAAGAAGCTTTTAATGAACTGTATTGTAATATAAAAACTGTGTAAATCACTAAAAGCCAATAAGAAAAATCTCGCATGCTTAGAAAATACTAATTCAGACTTAAAATTTGAAAATGAGCAAATGGAAAAACAAATTACTGAACTAAAAAGGAGAAATGAATTGTTATGGGAAGACTTGAAATTAAAAATGAAGAGTTAGTTAGTTTGGAAACACCAAGAACTGTAAATAAATTAAAACAAGAAGTTAACACTCTAACAATAGAAAATGAAAAATTGTCAAGCACACTAGAAAAATTTAGTAATGGCAAAACAACGATAATATTAAAGGTGCTAGACGGTCAGGTTAAAAAACACATGATTCGTTATACTCCTCCCGATAATGAGGAAACAGTAGTATATCCTAAAACCTATCCAACTCCTAAATTTGTACCTGAACAAGACATACATATAAATCAAATTTTAAATACATTCCACTGAAAAGATAACTAAAATATCTTGCTATAGCCATTGCAATAAGTTAGGACACATTAAAGTATCATGTCCAACTAAACATAAAATATGGATAATTAAAAGAAAAATTGATGATACTAACCAATCAGGACCCAAAGAACTTGGGTACCTAAAGCTTAATGTTTTTAATGCAGGGAACCTTCAGCATCCAAATGGTACTTAGATAGCGGATGCTCAAGGCATATGTCAGGTAACAAGAAGCTGTTCTCTCACCTCGAAGCTAAAGAAGGCACAGTTACATATGGTGACAATGGCAAAGGAACTCTAATAGGTTGCGGACCGGTTGGTAGCAAAGGAAAAGTTATCATTGAAGATGTACTTTGTGTGAAAGGACTGAAGCACAACCTTATTAGTATCAGCCAGCTGTACAATAAAGGACATCAGATTAGATTTCAAGAGTCAAAGTACAGTATTATGAAGGATTGTGCAGTCGTGTTTGAAGCCAGCACGGAAAAGAACCTGTATGTACTTTATTTAAGAACTAAAGATTAGGACATATGTCTGGTAGCAAATAAAGAGCAATCAATAGATCTCTGGCACCGAAGACTGGGCCACTGCAGCTTGGATGGCATGAGAAAGTTGATCAAGAGAAGCTTGGTGGAAGTCTACCTAAGGTTAGTGCAAAATGAATGGTGTCTGTAGGCCGTGTGCAAAAGGGAAGCACACCAATCATCCTTCAAGTCAAAAACCGTGGTAACAACCTCTAAACCCTTAGAACTTCTACATATGGATCTATTTGGGCCAATGAGGACCACAAGTCTCGGGGGAAAGAAATTTGGATTTGTTATAGTAGATGACTACTCAAGGTATACATGGGTTTCTTTCCTACACAAGGATGATACTTTTGAAAGTTTTGTTAGTTTCAGCAAGAAAGTTCAAAAGGATAAGAAGTATAGCATCATTAGTATCCGGTCAGATCATGGAGGAGAATTTCAGAATGAGAGCTTTGCAAAATTCTGTGATAGCCAGGGAATAGAACACAACTTCTCAGCACCAAGGACACCACAACAAAATGGAGTTGCTGAAAGAAAGAATATAACCCTATTGAATATGGCAAGGACAATGCTATCAGAATATGATTTGCCAAGATATTTTTGGGCCGAAGCCATCACACAACATGCTATATCATCAACAGAGTAATAATCATGCCAATCTTGAAAAAGACTTCATATGAGCTATACAAGCAGAAGAAGCCGAAGATCAGCTATTTCAGGACATTTGGATGTCCATGCTTCATCCACAACACGACAAAAGGACTTGGTAAGCTAGACCAAAATCAGATGAAGGTATATTCATGGGGTATGCTTTCAAACCCAAGGATATAGAATATTTAACAACGAACTTATTAATTGAGCAATCAGTGCATATTATTTTTGATGAAACTAACCCTTCCTTGAGAAAGGAAGTAG
>JACBKR010005708.1:0-16717 GCA_014218235.1 Colocasia esculenta | reverse complement strand
TTATTCACAACAATGGAAAAAGTCCAATGAAGGTATATTTATGGGGTATGCTTCTAAACCCAAAGGATATAGAGTATTTAATAAGCATAGTTTATTAATTAACAAACAGTGCATGTTATTTTTGATAAAACTAACCCTTCATTGAGAAAGGAGGTAGATAGTGATATTGATGATACATATGAATTGTCCAAGAAGTTAAAGAATACATCCATTGAGGACAAGGAAGATCCACCCTTGGAAGATCTACAACGACAAGATATATCACATGATAATCTTCCAAAGGAATTGAGATACAATGAATATCATCCGTTGGATAACATTATAGGAGATCTATCGGTTGGGGTAAGAACTAGAGGTAACGTAATCCCCTGTGATCATTTAGCTTTTGTATCTCAAATAGAGCCTAAGACAGTCAATGAAGCACTATCTGATGAATCTTGGAGATTAGCCATGCAAGATGAACTTAATCAGTTCAAGAGAAACCAAGTATGGTCTCTTGTTCCGAGACCATCAGATCATCCCGTGATTGGCACCAAATGGGTGTTCAGGAACAAAATGGATGAAGCTGGTGTGATCACTAGAAACAAGGCCATATTGGTAGCTCAAGGCTATTCTCAAGAGGAAGGCATAGATTTCGATGAAACCTATGCACCAGTAGCTGATGATCAGTTTATCCCCACGTAATTTAAATAAATTACATATCTATTTTGGTGATTAACAAAACTATATAAAATTTAATCTAACATATTTTCTACAAGTTTTGAGCACAGGAAATGAATCAAGAAAAGTCAAGCAAATTCTGTAAGTATCTCACCCTGAAGTATTTAGAGTTCAGTACACATAAAATTTCTAAGTACACATCGATTTCCATTATAGGTCATAATGATTTCTATAGAGCTATAACGATTTCATATTCATAAGGATTCGCTATGTGCTTTTATCAATTTGGGCAGTATAACGATTTCTTTGATTTGCCCTCACAACGATTTGTTAAGTGATCGCAACGATTTGCCCTCACAATGATTCGTTAAGTGATCGCAACGATTTGCCTTCACAACGATTCGTTAAGTGATCGCAACGATTTGCTCTTACAACGATTCGTTAAGTGATCTCAACGATTTGCCCTCACAACGATTCGTTAAGTGATTGCAACGATTTGCCCTCACAATGATTCGTTAAGTGATCACAACAATTTGCCCTCGCAACGATTCGTTAAGTGATCGCAACGATTTGCCCTCACAACGATTCGTTACGTGATCGCAACGATTCGTTAAGTGATCGCAACGATTTGTTTCTTGCAATGATTCATTAAGTGATCGCAACGATTTGTTTCTTGCAACGATTCGTTAAGTAATCATAACGATTTCTTTCCCCAATGATTCCTTAAGTGAGAATAACGATTTGTTTATAACGTCACAACGATTTGTACATCGATTTGTTTATAACATCACAACGATTTGTACATTGATTTGTTCATAACATCACAACGATTTGTACATCGATTTGTTCATAACATCACAATGACTTGTACATCGATTTGTTCATAACATCACAACGATTTGTACATCGATTTGTTCATAACATCACAACGATTTGTACATCGATTTGTTTATAACGACATAACGATTTGTACATCGATTTGTTTATAACTTCATAATGATTTGATTATTAATACATATAACGATTTGTGTATGCGTCTCTTTACTTATGAATGCACAACGATTCACTCATTTGCACAATGATTTCATAAGTCATGTATATAACGATTTCATGGAAGACAACGATTCAATTTTCAAGCTAATTTTTAATACGTTGAAAAGTCAAAGTCTTCATGCATATTTATGTCAGCTGTGCATTTATGAAGACTGAACGTATCACAACATGAATGCAGACGATATCTTCTATTATCGTATCTTCTCTGTAAACATCTTTTAGAACAACAAAATGACATTACTATTTTGATGAACATTCGTTCTAACGTTGACTGACAACAAGAGATAGCTTAGCTGTCTATTGTTCAAGCTTTAAATATGTGCAGGTCTCTGACAGCATTCGTCATACAACGTTGGACAAAATAGAAGCCAAAGAAGATTACAGAAGATCCTCTCTCTCTTTGTGTGCATGAAAAGATAAAGGACTGTTGACTGGAAGCTTCCAAGTGTCAAGCAGTCTAACGTACACTTATGCATAGAGACAACGGGCACTTCAACGTTCGAATTTCAAAAGATGATATATATATATACGAAGGAAGAGCGGTTAGAACAAGAAGTCACAACGCCTTCTATCTTCTGCAAGCTTTTCTTAGAGCCAAGCAAAAACTCCCATTAGTCTTAGCTCTTGCTCTCTGTGCTAAGTTCAGATCTGTGAGAGAGCCTTTTGTTCTGAGAAGAGTCCTTGATTGTAGATCTTTTTCTTCTCAGTCCTTACTTCAGATCAAGCGGTGTTCTATAAGCTTGATCTAGGGGCATCATCTCTTTGAACACATTCTCTTGTGTTTGTTCCCTTCGGTTGTGAAGGAAGACCTGGTGTGGTATCCAAGGTGTTGTTCCCTTCGGTTGTGAAGGAAGACCTGGTGGGGTATCCAGGGTGGTGTATTTCCCTTCAGATTGAAGGAAGACCAGCTGCGGTTGGGTATGTAAGGGTCCATAAGGGGGATAGTACCCTTGGGTTAGTGAAATCCTGAGATATTGCTCAGGGACTGGACGTAGAACTCCTAAGGAGAGGAGATCCGAACTAGGATAATTCTCTGTGTCTTGTGATTGCCTTTGTGTGTTTGATTTTTCCTTCATCAACACTAACAATATGCGATGTGTGTTTGTGTGACTGTTTTGTGATCAGTTTTAGGTACTCATTAATTTTAAGAATCCCATTCACCCCCCCTCTGGGCTTACTAGCTTGGCAACAGTAGCTAGACTTGAGGCAATTAGAATTTTACTTGCTTATGCATCTACATTGGATTTAAAACTTTTTCAAATGGATGTAAAATCGGCTTTTCTAAACGGTACATAAAGGAGGAAGTTTATGTAGAACAACCTCCCAGTTTTGATGATATCGATTTTCCAAATCATGTATTTAAATTGCACAAGGCTTTATATGGTTTGAAACAAGCACCTAGAGCATGGTATGAACGATTAAGTGCATTTTTGTTAAACCATGGATTTATTAGAGGAAAAGTAGATAGCACATTATTCATTAAGTCTAAAGTAAAAAATGTGTTACTTGTTTAAATCTATGTTGATGATATAATATTTGGTTCTACTGATGAATCTCTTTGCAAGTACTTTGAAAAGCTTATGCAGGGAGAATTTGAAATGAGCATGATGGGGGAACTTAATTATTTCCTTGGATTACAAATCAAGCAATGAAAAGAAGGCTCTCACATTTGTCAAGCCAAGTACACCAAAGAGCTACTAAAGAAGTTTGGTTTTGAAAATGCCAAGCCACTATCAACACCAATGAGCACATCTACAAGGCTAGACAGTGACAAGGATGGTAAGAAAGTAGACCAAAAGCTCTACAGAGGTATGATAGGTTCATTACTTTATTTGACAACAAGTAGACCTGATATATTGTTTAGTGTATACATGTGTGCTAGGTATCAGGCAGACCCTAGAGAGTCTCATTTAATTAGTGTCAAACAGATTTTTAGATATTTAGCTAGAACTCATGATCTAGGTCTGTGGTATCCAAAATCTTGTGAAATTAATTTAATAGGATATTCTGATGCTGACTACGCTGGATGCAAAATAGATAGAAAAAGTACCAATGGTTGTTGTCAATTTCTTGCAGGATGTCTAATATCATGGTCCTCAAAGAAGCCAAATTTAGTAGAACTATCTACAGTTGAAGCTGAGTACATGGCTGCTGGAAGTTGTTGCACACAACTATTGTGGATTAAAGAACAACTTGAAGATTATGGGCTATACATCAAGACAATCCCCTTATTGTGCGACAACATCAGTGCGATAAATCTTACCAAGAATCCAGTTCAGCATTCAAGGACAAAGCACATAATGGTTAGATATCATTTTATTCGTGATCATGTGGCAAATGGCAATATAGATATTTTATTTATTGGCACTCAAAATCAGTTGACAGATATCTTCACAAAAGCCTTACCTGAAGAGAGATTTACGTCTCTCAGAAGGGAATTAGGCATGTGTAATTTGTGATAGAATTATCTGCAAATAACTGAAATAATAATCATTTCAGAATTTTAATTATTCTCTCTCCTGAAATTAAGCTAAATCCTTAAAAATCACTTGCGTCATAAAAATCTATGACGGTTCAATATTTTAAAAGTGTTTATTCTTCTCGAACCTGTCACCTTTGTCATTTTCTGCATTTATGGCTCGATCTCCTCTAAAGGCGCTTTACCTTTATTTTGATATAACCCAAAATCTGCGTCGTAACGATTCATCTTTCTCTCTCATCTCTTTCGACTCGCCTGAGATGATAAACCCTATCTACTTCGGCATCGACTTCGTGCGATTTCAAAGCATCCATTCCTTCTCGCTCAAAATTTCTTGAGGATTTTTGCTCCAATCCTCTTCTCAATCACCCAGAACCTCTTCCTACTCAAAAACATGGCCGTTTCTGGAGCTTCCAGCGTCATTGGGGGCTACAACGTTGCCTTCCTCTCAGCAGAACAACAAGAAGGGTTCACTTTTGTGAAAACGAAGCTGTGCGGCAACAAAGCTGTGATATAGCAGATTTGGAGAAGAATGGAATGCATAGTATTATGGCCGCGTTGCAGAGGATGAAGTGGACGCTGATGGTAACTTTCTCTGAGGCAAGTTATCCCGAGTTGGTAAAATCTTTTTATGTCTGTCTGAAAGTTGAAGAAGATGGGTCCTTGACATCCATAGTCAAAGGAACCCAGATTCGTATCTCATATGATCTGTTGGAATCTTTGTTTGGTGTGTCTACCACCGGTCACAGCGGGGTAAACACTGTTGATATTAATGTTAAGGGTTTAGGTATCATCGGCACTGAATACAAATTGAAAGATGGTAAAATTGATATAAATCAGTTGAATATCTTCAATAGGATCCTTCACTTTGTAGTTTGCCAGATCTTGGTCCCTAGAAGTGCAACTTTTTCTTCTTGCACCAAGGCAGATTCTGATATAATGTTCTGGGCCATCCAGAACCAAAGTGTAAATATGGCAGAAGTTATCTTTGAGAAGATGAAGTATGCAACTGATCAAATCTGGGATAAGAAAAACAAGTTCAATGTCTCTCTTCCCTATGCTCATCTTTTGACGAAGAATTTCCAATACCACGACATAAATCTAAGTGGTGAGATCTCTGAGAAAATGGGGCATGCAATTAAGTGCCGAAATTTGAAGAAAAGTAGATTCTCACTGGTTGCTGGAGTTTGGACAAAGTCCTCAGTGGCTAAGGGTGAGGCCATTGTTGGCGAAGCCAAGAAGTCCAAGAAGAGGCAGCACCAGCAGCACCAGAAGCTCAATTTGTGCAAGAAGATGCCAGGGCAGAAGTGTCATCAATTCAAGAGCATCAAGAAATGGTCAGGGAAGATATTCCAGTGATTCAGGAGGAACCAGTAGCAGCAGCAGTAGCAGCAGAGGTCCAAGGAAATGCAGAAAAGATCAGAGTTGAAGACTCAGTGGTCAGCAGCAGCAGAATTGAGGACATTCCTCCAGAGCACATTGAGGCCATTGGGCAAATTTCAGAGGTTGTCTCTCCCTCCTCCGTGGTAGCATCAATTCTCAGAAGTGTGCTGAATTCTATCACCATCACTCAGGGGGAGCAAGAAAGAGTTGCTGAAGAAGTCAGTAGCGAGGCTGTGGCATCAGGCCACATTGAGGATGTAGTCATGGAAGATGCTCCCAGTCAAGGGGAGAAAAGACTTGAATCTGAAGTTGTGGCAGTCGGCCACTATGAAGATGTCTTGATGGAGGATGCTCCTATTGAGGGAGAGCATTCAGTCAATTTGGAAACAAGTCAGGGGGAGCACACTGCTAGTGCCCCTATTAATAATCAGTTTCAAGAAGGAGTTGTGGAAAGCGCCTCAGATGAAGAGGCAAATGTTAATTCTGTGGAGCCCGTTGCTAGGGCAAGTGACAAAGGAAAAGGAGTGGCTCCTGAGATCCCTTTACTCACCAGGAAGCCACATAAGAGGCTGAAGAAGAGCAAAATGAAGATCAACATGAAGCCTATTGTTGAAAGATTGGATGATCAAGGGAAAATTCCCTGCTCTGTGCAATCAGATATTGCATCTATCTTCATAAGCCAGAGTACGATAGCTAAGGAGATGGGAATGGTCAGAAATGCAGTCAGATGGGTGCGAAGTGAGCTCATTAGCATTAAGGAGTCTATAGCCGCACTTGCAGATTTGATGAGGGCACAGTCCACAAATGCCCCTCCTGCTCCTCCTCCTGCAGCACCTATTAGCAGCTCAGGGCCATCTGGGCCAAGGCAAGAGAATGTTGGGCCTTCAGGGCCATCAGTTGTGGCAGAAGATCGGCCATCAGGGCAAATTTCTGAAGAACCAGCAGGGCCATATGGGCCAACGGTTGTTGAAGAGGTAGCAGCTCTAGTGCAAGATAATGTTGAAGCTGTGAAGACTGTACCACTAGGGCCTGCAGAGGATGTTTCGGGGCCCACCGGGCCAGTGGTTTCCGAGGCTGAAACTTCAAGAGTAGAAGCACTGACTGTAGCTCCAGAAGCCCCTGTTCCTTCTCCTCTTCAAACAACAGCCCCTCCTTCACCACCATCCTCATCCATAGCTCCTCCAGCACCTATCACCTTCAAAAAACCCATGCCTCGCACCATCTCATCTCCAACACCATTTCCTTCTGAAACCTCCTCATCTCTTGCCACCTCCACATCCATTCCTCCACCTTCTCCTATCATTGAAAACCCTCCAGCCTCCTCCTCAACTGGAGCCTCATCCTCTTCTGGTCCTTCTTCAGCTGGACCATCCATCATACCTCCTCCTACCCATCAGTCATTTCTTCATCCTCCTACTCCTCCCTCCTTTGTTACCTTTATACCTAAAGGTGCACAACTTGAAGGTCCCTTTCTCAACAAATTCGAGGATGAGTTGGAAATTACCACAATCCGCTCAGTTCTGGAAGTTGGTTCTCATGTCCACAGAACTGGCTCTCCTAATCCTATTTCTAAAAAGAGGAAACTCTCCAACACTCTTGCTCTTCCCA
The DNA here is from genome assembly GCA_014218235.1 of Colocasia esculenta. NCBI lineage: Eukaryota > Viridiplantae > Streptophyta > Magnoliopsida > Alismatales > Araceae > Colocasia > Colocasia esculenta. Next base: position 9,534 of record JACBKR010005708.1, on the reverse strand, counting down.
CCAAACCTAAAATTCCTCCTCTCTGGTTCTCCCTCACTGTTGAGAATCGAAGAAAACCCATCTATTGTGAATATCTCCAAAAATGTATCCTTGCCACCATTTTTGGTGTTCCTTATCTTAATCTAACTGATCATCTCAATGTTGTTCTTCCCTATTGCCACATCTCCAAAGCTGATCAATCTAAAATCTTCCAAATGGCTGAATGCAAATTTGAAGATCAGTGGGCCAAGGGGCACAAGGCTCTCTACAGGAAGTTTCTACTTGCAAAGTCCGATCGGTTTCCACCCCAGGATCACCCACTCACTCTCTCTGAGTGGTTTGTCATTCATCACAAGTCTACCTGGGCGCCCTTCATTCAAAAGGAAGTAAAACTCATCCGGTACTTCCAGCTCTTCAATGACTATCGTTATCTCCACAATTTGCCTAAAGTTCAGTTGAGTCAATTCCAGGGAGCCGTTGCTTTGCTTAAAGTTGAAAGTCCAGTTAAATGTTCTTTCAAAGTGGATTTCGCTACCCTGAAAATACCAGAAATTGTGTTTCTCCCCAAATTGCATTCCTTGGTCATGGACTCATCAGTTGGTCCTGTTATCTTTGAGAGATTTGCTCGTGTAATGGGAAGGATCTTAGCTCAGCAGGGTCGTCTCCCCTCCTTCCAAAGATTCCTCTTCCGAGAATTTCACTTAGGCAATATATCTTACGAGGTTTTTGCCCCTCTTCTATCTGAAAGTGAAAGGCTCTCTCCCACCGATTGGGAAAAACATTACAACCAATCTGCCCTTTAGCTGGCAACTTTGAACAGCTCCTTGTTTAAGGTTGGCAAGCCTTCTTTCTCGGCTGAAGCCTCTTTAGACTTAAATTCCATCAATCTGGTTCAAGAGCCCTATGCTCAGTGGGTAGAGCGGTACAATCTTTTTGTGGTTTTGAAGAAAGATCTCCTGCAGCATCAGATCCACTACCCTATCAAGATCAACTAGTTTCTTCGGTTTGCCAGTTTTGGCTCTTTCACTACCTTCAAGGTCTCTCTTGGTAACGATGAATATGGCACCTTTATAGATGCTCAGAGCCAACTTCATATCAAAAGAATGCTTCCTGACATGGGGTCATCTTATTCTATCACTTTTGGGGCTTTTCAAACCTATTTTGAGGAGCAGGAATGTGGCGGAACACCTCGGCCAAGCCCGTTAAACCGATAACGTACTTGATCCGAGTCCGCCTCCCGCGAACGGGCCGAAGCCTCGCAAGGGATACCAAACCACAGTCCGTGTAAACACAAAGGAACACACCATTTCATATGTATATTTCATAAGTTTACATAGCCATATTTCCACAAAACTGAAAGAAAGTACAAGAGCTTGGGGCATACCCCGAGGTACAACTGAAACAAGTAAACAGCTGACTACACCACACTGCTGGAGCTGCTACTACACAAGTGGTGGTACTGACCCTGCACCGCTACGACGCGGCTCTGAACTTGATGACGGTCGATAAACGTCCTCCTCGCTCTCACCTGTGGGGGTAGGGGTGAGCCTCGCTAGTCACTGGCTCAGTAGGGAACTCCCCCAAAACTGAGCAAACAAAAAATCACAGGTACAAAAGTAGTAAATAGTACCAACAATTTATAGAACAGCTAAGCAGGATATAAAAGCTGTAAAAGTACTCACCATCTGCCGACTAGGTAAAGCAACTATATTAAATAAACGGCAAACTCAAACAGGTGTACGAGCTAGAGTAGAGACCGCCAAACACGAGTCACGTGAACTGGTTCGCGACACCAGAAACTGACTCGGACAGGCTAACACAGGTCTACCTCTCAGTCTCGCAGCCACGGACGAAAGGTCCAGCTGCCGCTCCACGTGAAAAAGTCAAGCAACTGTGGAGACCAACTAAACACCACCACCTGCGGACCACACGGTCGCAGGCCCATGCCTGGCACCTCTAGAGACCCTGGCCTGGGCCCTCTAGAGTGAGGCACTAGAAAAGGACTAGCTGGGGACCAGTGTCGACTACTGGTGTCCGTACCCCCAACTACGAGCGCGCTACAAGTGACTAAAGACGAACACAAGTGTCACTATCCCACTGTCGTCTTTCCTCAGCCGGACGTACAACTCAAACACAGGAGTGAGGGTGTCCAGGCCAGACGACACAGACCTGGACGGTACAACACAAGTACCGGGACAAAGCCCCGAGCTAACAGCCTGGCTCACAAAAAACTTGGGGCACCCAACTGGAGAGGTAACCACGGTAGGCGTCGTACTACTTGCCACGTACACAAAACCACGTGCACGTCACACACAAACCACGTGAAACCTCACGTAAACCTCAGGTAATAACGGTCCACTACACGTGAACCCAACTGGACTCGCGTGAACAACACGCAGCCTCGAAAGTGAGTAACTAACTGCATATCTCGTATGATAAACACAGAAACCATGTGCACTCAGTGCACCACAGGTGCCAACGCACCATTCATCATCAATAAATATCATAATCAGCCATTTCTACTTATACACATGTTGGCGGCAACATCGACTGCCGCTTATGAGAAGTAGACGGCAAGGGATATGGCCGTCTGTATCCCGGTTGATGAACTTGGCGACAAACGATGTTGACGCCAAGATCTTCAGCCTCTGCTCCTGCAGAAACCCTAAATCGATTCTATAGGATTTACAACCATCAAAACAACGAGGAAACATAAGGAAACTCTTTCCCAAGTCAAGCATGCATCATTTTAAGATTAGAACCACATGATTAATCATCAAATTCCATCAAACCACCCTTAAAACCCCGCATGAAAAACCTTTACCCAAAAACTCGATTAACAGGCTTTTACATGTTTCCTATGCATGTTTTAATGATTTAGAAACTCTAATGGGATCGTCCCCTACCTCTGAATACGCTTAAAAACACCTAAAGATCCCTGGTTCACGCCGAGTCCTCCGCGAGCTCTGACGGCAATTACACCATGCCACGGCGTTTCCTCGTCCGATTTGACAACGCCACACGTTCCACGATCCTCCAACCACTCTCCTGTGACTGTTGGAAGCTTTAAGGATACGGGGGCATGAAGCTAGGGCAAGGGAGAGGAAGAACCAGGTGGAAAACCTGCCCTCGAGTGACCCTATAACCTGCAGATTGCACAGGTTGGCGTCAACCCCTCTGCCATTTAGGGCAACCGCCACCATAAACGTCCATATCTTATGCCGTTAAGTTCATAACTTAACGTCACCTTAGCTGGTCGTTAACCTAGTAAACGACCACCTCTGGCCGTCAACCTGCAACCAACAGTAGCCGATACTATTCTGTTTTAGGTCCTAAACCTGCACACTCCACAAACCTGCACCACACTGGCCTCACAACGGCCACCACAACCATAACACACACGATCCAAAAGGATCCGAAAACGCGCGACATTACATTACTATTATCTAAAAAGAAATTTCGACCTCGAAATTCATAACATAACATAAACTTCAACATCACACTATATAAACATTTTTACAAGTACTATCATCTAAAAAGAAACAACATGCTTTACTAAAAAAGATAGGGATACCCTTTAGCCATCTCACCGGCTAACTCCCAGGTATCCTCACCACCCAACCTATTTTCCCATCGCACTTTAACTAGCTCAATTTCTTTATTTCTCAGCTTCTTTATCTTTCGATCTGTGATCTGCACCGGATACTCTGGCATAGTCATATCCGGCCTCAGGTCACCACCTTGATATCTGATTATTTGAGCTGGATCTTCAATACACTTTCTTAACATAGAAACATGAAATATATCATGGACATCCGCAAAATCTGCTGGCAAATCCAGCCTATAAGCTGTTTCCCCAATTCTCTCAATCACCTGGAAAGGTCCCACATACCTTGGACTCAACTTTCCAGTCTTACCAAACCTCATAATACCTTTACTCGTGGAAACTCTCAAGAAAACAAAATCTCCCACTTCAAACTGAAGTGGTCTCCTCCGAATATCTGCATAACTCTTTTGCCTGCTTTGAGCTGCCTGCAATTTTTCTTTAATAAGCTTCACTACTTCTGTGGTTTGCTGAATCAATTCAGGACCCACTAATTGCCTTTCTCCCACTTCATGCCAGTTTAATGGGGTTCTACATGGCCTTCCATATAAAGCTTCATACGGTGCCATCCCAAGACTGGTATGATAACTATTATTATAGGCAAACTCAACCATTCCCAAATGATACTCCTAGCTACCTCCCCAAACTAAACAACAAGCCCGCAACATATCTTCAATCGTCTGGATAGTCCTCTCTGTCTGACCATCTGTCTGGGGATGATAAGCGGAGCTATATCTCAGCTCAGTGCCAATTACTTTCTGCAGACTTCTCCAAAAACCAGAAGTAAATCTTGGATCTCTATCAGACACAATAGTCTTCGGAATACCATGCAATGGAACAATTCTTTCAACATAAATCCTTGCTAATCTGTCCACTGTCCAAGACATACTTATTGCCACTAATCTGCACACCTTAGTCAATCTGTCAACAAATACCCATATTCCATTATGCCCGGAACTCGATCTTGGTAAACCTGCCACAAAGTCCATAGCAATATCATCCCATTTCCACTGTGGAATAGGCAAGGGTTGCAATAGACCTCCAGGCTTCTGATGTTCTGCTTTAATCTGTTGACAGATAGCACATCTTGCAACAAACTCCGCTATTTCTTTCTTCATATGAGGCCACCAGAAATGCTTTCTCAAATCGTGGTACATTTTAGTACTACTCGGATGGATAGTGTACCTGGATTTATGAGCCTCTTCCAACACTCGCTGCTTCACCTCTCTTTCTACTGGAACAAACAACCTGCTCCTGAGCCTGACCACACAATTATCATCAATGGTAACTCCTTCCATTTTCACAATTTCAGCTAAACTTGCATCTGCTCTTGAGCTTCAACAATCTGCCAATACAAAGACGGCTCTACAGCACTAGCAGCTAGTACTGCCCGTCGCTGACTACTGGGCACATACAAGGAGTTCTCCACTATTCTTCATACAGCTTCCACTCTTTAATCATCATCAACTTACATATGCCTTTCTGCTCAAGGCATCTGCTACAACATTGGCCTTACCCGGATGGTAAGCCAAACTGAAATCATAATCTTTAAATATTCAATCCATCTGCGCTGACGAAGGTTTAAATCTTTCTGCGAGAAGATATACTTAAACTTTTATGATCTGTAAAGATCTCAAATCTCTCGCCATACAGATAATGCCTCCACATTTTCAAAGCAAATACAACTGCTGCCAATTCCAAATCATGAGTGGGGTAATTCTCCTCTGCCGGCTTTAATTGCCTGGACGCATAAGCTATCACTTTGCCATGCTGCATAAGCACTGCTCCAAGTCCTCTCCTTGAAGCATCAGTATACAACACAAAACCACCACTCCCTGTCGGTAATGTCAATATAGGTGCTGATGTAAGTCTCTTCTTCAATTCCATAAAACTTTTCTGACATTCACCGGACCACCAAAAGGCACACCTTTTCTGGTCAACTAGTCATAGGTGCTGCAATCTTAGAAAAATCTTGAATAAAGCGCCTATAATATCCTGCCAATCCCAGAAAACTTCTAATCTCAGTAATTGTCTTAGGCACTTCCCATCTCATCACTGCTTCACTTTACTTGGGTCCACTGCTACTCCTTTAGCTGAAATGACATGACCCAGAAACTGAATTTCTTTCAACCAAAATTCACACTTAAAATTTGGCAAAAATGGTTATCCTTAACAACTGCAGGGTAAACCTCAAATGAGCTGCATGCTCCTCTTCAGATGCTGAATAAATTAGAATATCATCAATAAAGACCACAATGAATTGGTCTAAATATGGATGAAAAATTCTATTCATCAGATCCATAAAACCTGCAGGAGCATTGGTCAACCCAAATGGCATAACCACAAACTCATAGTGACCATATCTGGTTCTGAAAGCTGTGTTATCTATATCCTCCTCTTTAATTCTCAACTGATGGTACCCGGACCTCAAATCAATTTTAGAAAATACTTTGCTGATTGCAACTGATCAAACAGATCATCTATCCTCGGCAACGGGTACTTATCTTAATGGTCACATCATTCAACTTTCTATAATCAATACACATCCGAAAACTTCCATCTTTCTTTTTCACAAATAATACCGGCGCTCCCCACGGGGAATGACTCGGTCTAATAAACCCTTTCTGCAACAGCTCTTCTAATTGCTTTTTCAATTCTTTAAGTTCTGCTGGTGCCATCCGATATGGGCTTTAGAGATCGGCATGGTACCTGGCAGCAACTCAATGGTAAAGTCCACCTCTCTATGTGGAGCTAAACCAGGCAAATCTTCAGGAAAAACATCAGCAAATTCCCTAACCACGGGAACTGCTTCCACTGACTGACTAGCTTCTACCCAACTTACCGAGGCTAAATAAGCCACACACCCAGCATTTATCAACTTTCTAGCTTTAATTGCAGAAATTAGAAACTTAGAGGTATAAAAAGGCATACCTTGATATTCAAATACTGCACCATTAGGATGACAAAACCTGATCCTTTTCTTTCTGCAATCTAACATTGCTCCATAGTCTCCAGCCAATCCATACCCAAAATAATATCATAATCTGACAACTGCAGGGCATACAACCGACCCGGCATCTGGTTCCCTTCAATCATAACAGGAGCTTCATCTACATAGCTCGAAGTGAGTAGGAACTCCCGAGGGAACCTCCACTACTAACTCACAAGACTTTCTTCTAAAGGATGAGCATACAATCCAGAAATTCTTCGGAAATGAAAGAATGAGAGGCACCCGAATCAAATAAAACTCTTGCTGAATAATATAAAGAGGTAAAGTACCTTCTATCATATTCGATGCCTCCGCCTGGGCTCGGGTGATAGCCATAACTCGGCCTCTTCCTCGCTGCTGCGGTGCTCCCCTGCCACGACCTGCCTGTGGCTGCTGAAACTGCTGAGGCTGCTGCTGCTGCTGCACACCTCTTCCATACCCATACTCTCTCGGATAGGGACAATTGCGGATCAAATGCCCCGGCTGATTGCAATTATAACATCTATACCCTGGTGGAGTAATGGGCTGCCTGGCAGTACTCTGCTGTGACTCCTCCACTTCAGGCCTACCTCGGCCTTGCTGAAATTGCTGACGACCTCCCCATCCTCTTCCTTTTCCTTTAAATACTTGCTTTAATTTCTGACCCCATTTACCAAAGCCTGATGAAGAAGGTCCTGCTGGTGCTTTACCCTTACTTGCACCTACTGACTGCTGCGGTAGCCGAAAACTACCTGAGCCTGACTCGCCCACCTGACGAGTCCGAATAGATCTCTCCAATGTAGCTGCTCTCTGGGCTGCTTCTTCCACTGTTACACATGAGAGGTACTATGCATCCTGCAACTCCACTCTCAAACCTCTAATGAAATACTCAACCATCATATTATTATCTGATACTACATAAGGCGCATATCGCTAAGCGCCATAAATCTCATCTGGTACTCTAAAACTGAAGAGTTACCTTGCTGGAGTGTCCGAAACTGCTCTCTTTCACTTGCTGCACTTGAATCGGAAAGAATGTATCGTTAAATACATCAAGAAATTCCGACCAAGTGATGGCCTCTTCTGTTCTGCCTGCGAAGGTGGTCTGCATCTTCAATCGCCACCATTCCAATGCAAAACCCTCAACTGATAAGCAGCTAACACGACTTTATCTGCTGCCGGACACCTCATAGTTGCAAAGACTCTTTCAATTTCATGAACCCAGTGCTCCACTGTATCTGGATTCGGCCCTCCTGAATAAGTAGGCGGCTGCAATCTCAGAAACTTCTCAACTTGCATCACTGGTTCCTCCGCTAATAACACTGGTGGTGGTGGTGGCACAGGTGCTACAAAAGGCACCTCTACTCTTGGCGGAACTGGAGCAACAGGTATAGTCTCTCCATCTCCAGGTGGCACTGCAACCGGTGGTACCGGCGCCTGCTGATCCATCCTTGCCCGAATATCCGTGAGGCTTTCCCAAATCCTCTATCATGCGCTGAGTACTTTCCTCGGATCATCTCCTCCACCACCCCAATCTCTTCTATCAGCCATTTCAAATTTCTACATAAACAAAACACCAAACAAAAATCAAAACAACAATTATCAGAAACCAGGGTCCCTACCAGCAGTGTACAAAGACCGAAATAAGGCTATGTATCTTTCTAATTTCCTTATATTAACACGGACCTTGCTCTGATACCAACTGTGGCGGAACACCTCGGCCAAGCCCGTTAAACCGATAACGTACTTGATCCGAGTCCGCCTCCCGCGAACGGGCCGAAGCCTCGCAAGGGATACCAAACCACAGTCCGTGTAAACACAAAGGAACACACCATTTCAATATATATTTCATAAGTTACATAGCCATATTTCACAAAACTGAAAGAAAGTACAAGAGCCTGGGGCATACCCCGAGGTACAACTGAAACAAGTAAACAACTGACTACACCACACTGCTGGAGCTGCTACTACACAGTGGAGGTACTGACCCTACACCGCTACGACGCGGCTCTGAACTGGACGACGGTCGAGAAACGTCCTCCTCGCTCTCACCTGTGGGGGTAGGGGTGAGCCTCTCTAGTCATTGGCTCAGTAGGGAACTCCCCCAAAACCGAGCAAACCAAAAATCACAGGTACAAAAGCAGTAAACAGTACCAACAATTTATAGAACAGCTAAGCAGGATATAAAAGCTGTAAAAGTACTCACCGTCTGCCGACTAGGTAAAGCAACTATATTAAATAAACGACAAACTCAAACAGGTGTACGAGCTAGAGTAGAGACCGCCAAACACGAGTCACGTGAACTGGTTCGCGACACCAGAAACTGACTCGGATAGGCTAACACAGGTCTACCTCTCAGTCTCGCAGCCACGGACGAAAGGTCCAGCTGCCGCTCCACGTGAAAAAGTCAAGCAACTGTGGAGACCAACTAAACACCACCACCTGCGGACCACACGGTCGCAGGCCCATGCCTGGCACCTCTAGAGACCCTGGCCTGGGCCCTCTAGAGTGAGGCACTGGAAAAGGACTAGCTGGGGACCAGTGTCGACTACTGGTGTCCGTACCCCCAACTACGAGCGCGCTACAAGTGACTAAAGACGAACACAAGTGTCACTGTCCCACTGTCGTCTTTCCCTCAGCCGGACGTACAACTCAAACACAGGAGTGAGGGTGTCTAGGTCAGACGACACAGACCTCGACGGTACAACACAAGTACCGAGACAAAGCCCCGAGCTAACAGCCTGGCTCACAAAGAACCTGGGGCACCCAACTGGAGAGGTAACCACGGTAGGCGTTGTACTACTTGCCACATATACAAAACCACGTGCACCTCACACACAAACCACGTGAAACCTCACGTAAACCTCAGGTAATAACGGTCCACTACACGTGAACCTAACTGGACTCGCGTGAACAACATGCAACCTCGAAAGTGAGTAACTAACTTCATATCCCGTATGCTAAACACAGAAACCATGTGCAC
>JACBKR010005707.1:0-16738 GCA_014218235.1 Colocasia esculenta | reverse complement strand
CATTGAATCAAAGAATGCTGAAGGAAATATCTTCTCTAATTTGCAGACTGTTTGAATTATATTTTGCTCTATATTTTGCAAGTCAGGAATTTTGAGTTCTGATGCAGATAAAATCCTGAAGAATTGACTCAGCTCAGTCATTGCTCCCCATATTTGTTTCGGCAACAACTCACGAAAAGCAAGAGGCATCAGTCTTTGCATGAAAACATGGCAGTCATGACTCTTCATTCCGTATATTTTTCCCTCGTTCACATTTACACAACGCGCAATATTCGAGACATATCCATCTGGAAATCTCAATTGCTTTAACCATTGCAACACTTCCTTAATCTGTCTGGCCCCAAGCACATATGCAGCTTTAGGTTGCACCACTTTTCCTTGAACATGCTGTAGCTCTAGTTCTGGACGTTTGCAAAGTACTTTCAAATCGACCCGTGCCTTGACGTTATCTTTCGTTTTACCTTTGACGTCCATAACTGTGTTGAACACATTATCAAAAACATTCTTCTCTATATGCATGACGTCTAGGTTATGACGTATCAAAAGTGTTGACCAATAAGGCAATTCCCAAAAAATGCTTTGCTTCACCCAATTGTGATCCTTCCCAAAGCCATGGATTTGTCGGGTACTACCAGCCAGTTGTGTTACAGTCGGTAAGTTCTGGACCCGCCTCGCCATATTTCCACCAGACACCCGTTCCATATCTACCTCCTCCATCACAGTTGTATTTTTAATAAAAGAATCCTTTTGCTTTCGGAAAGGATGGTCACTGGGTAGAAACCGCCGATGACAATCGAACCAACAAGATTTTCCCCCAGATTTCAACACAAATGATTTAGAATCCTCCATGCAATAAGGACATGCCAACCTCCCATGTGTGCTCCAGCCAGAAAACATGCCGTAGGCTGGAAAGTCACTTATTGTCCACATTAATGCAGCCTTCAGATTGAAATTATGTTTTCTGGATGCATCATAAGACTGCACACCATCTAACCATAACAATTTCATCTCATCAATCAACGGTCTGAGATATATGTCTATATTCTTTCCTAGACTTTTTGGACCCGGAATCAGCAATGAAAGGAACAGATTCTCACGCTTCATGCACATGCCTGGCGGAAGGTTATACGGTGTTAAGAATACTGGCCAACATGAGTAAGATGCCACCGAGCCTCCGAAAGGATTGAAACCATATGTGCATAAACCAAGCCGTACGTTGCGTGGATCCCTTGAGAAGTAAGGATGAGTACGGCTAAAATGAGCCCAAGCTTCACCATCGGCAGGATGACTCATTTCACCTTCGTCGCGACGGACTCTTTCCGCATGCCATGTCATATGTCCAGCTGTCCTCGAGGACATGAACAATCGCTGCAATCTGGGTGTGATAGGAAAGTACCGCAATGACTTATACGGAACATCCTTCTGCTTTGACTTGTCCCTCTCTTGGGCTTGAACCTATCATGCTTACAAATACAGCATGATGTCTTATCTGCATTCTCTTTGTAGTACAGCATACAGTGATTCGGACATGCATCAATTTTCATAAAACCAAGCCCCAAATCATTCACCATCTTCTTCGCACGGTAAAAGTCAGCAGGTAACCTCTCTGATTGAGGAAGCATGCTCTTGACCAGTAAGAGAAGCCGGTCAAAACAACTCTCGCTCATATGAAATTCAGATTTCAAATTCAATAGCTGCGACACTGCAGACAACCGTGTATGCTTCTCACAACCATCCCATAATGGCTCATCAGCATCTCGAAGTAACTGATAAAATCTCTGAGCTGTATCATTCGGCACTTCTTCATTTGTTTGATCTTCATGAATATTGAACTCCGGACCAGCAGCATCGACAACCATGTCTACGTACGTACTTGTGGAGGCAAAGTAATTAGCTGGTGCAGACGACTGAATATTCAACTCACCATGACACGAACATAACTCATAATGGCCAACAAATCCTCTCGTATACAGATGATGCTGCCTATCCCATGTCGATATCCACTTTCTGTTCTTACAAGCTGAACACGGACATCGGATGTTACCTATCGGATCAACTGCTACTGATGAATTACTCAATGCAAACTCAATAAAACTGTCAACTCCGTCTTTAAACTCCTCGGTCACAACTCCTTTCACTATTCCACAGTACATCCATGACCGATTCTCATAAGACATTTTTCCTACAGATTAAATGTCATGTCCCGAGTTAAAATCCAACACACCCTCACATCATTCAAGTACCATACATATGATACATACGTTATATGGAGAGTCCCAGAGCTAATGGGTGAAATAAAGCGTTGACGTAAAGATAAATGAAGAGTAAACATACATGAATATCAAATAAATTTGAGCACTATATAAATACTTAATGGTATTGAACATTAAAAACAACACAAACCGTGATGTCTTCATATTAGGCCACCACCACTTGATTGGCTCTTTATTCACCAGCTTCTCAGTAGATTTTCTAGGGAGTGAACTAACCACTGATATCCCTAAATATAGTTTGTCAAATACATCTCTTCGTACATAATGGGAAGACATAACTTTGAGAATGTCAAGTTCTTTGACACAATTATTTTTCATAAATTACACCAGTCTTTTCCAATAAATATGTACATACTACCACACCAACTGCGTCGTAAGATTACAGAATATCACACTCCTTTTTCATCTTGAACAATAATAGATAATCCACTTTTATTTTCTAAACTTTGTCTTTCTTCTTTCCGAATAATCTTTATGATTTTCTTCATCTTCTCTTTCACCAAAAGTAAACCATCATGCAATCTTCGAATATCGAGCGGAAATATTTTACGTTCAAACAAACAAGTACTTTGATACGTTGGACATTTGTTCTTCTTTGAGTCTAATTCCAATCGCGAACTCTCATCATTAATTACAAATAAAAATTATAACATTTTATTCATGAGTAATTAAAATATGAAATTAAATCATAATATGGTAAATATGAAAAAAATCTCTCAAATGGCTACAAATAAACATACGAATGTGAATGATTAACTTGCAGTGTGAAATTTATGAAAGTAAACAATATGTTTAACAAAGAAAGTCATTGCATTGTTTATTTTCATGTCAAGCGTAAAAAAATAACAGCGAGCAAGATAAATAAAAAATAACTTAATTTACCAAAAGCTTTGAATATAAGCAATTAGGAGAAGGAACTTGTAGGGGAAGGGGGGCGCCAGGATGGGAAGGGGGTGCTGGGACGTTATCAGGCCCATCGTGTCTAAGATCGCATTAACTCAATTCCAATATATTAATGCCTCCCTATCTATGAAACCTTTCAAAAGTCGAAGATTCGAGTTCCACACTATTGCCATCAGTTTTGATTGAATCATATTGCCCAAAAATAATGTTTTGAGCGGATCATCAACATGCCAATATAAGACTATTAACAAGTATTTTTCTTCAACTTGACTCCCCACAGTTGCCTATAAGGGTAGTCCATCTCTCCTTTGATGGCAATATCCATATTTCTTACATATGACATCGTGGTCTTACATAGCATAGTCTAATTATCATGCTTATTGTCTTTAAAATAAACATTCATATCTTCACATAAAGATTAAAATGATGAAACATAAATTAGATTAACAAGTGAAAATATGTCAAAAATTCTTGCAAGATAAACATAACACAATCAAATCATAAACAAAACAGTAAACAAACCATGCATACTTATGGGAAAATTCCTCCTATAGGTTTTGCAAATTATCCTACCTTATTCTCACTAAAAGGCCTCCTGGACAGGAGGAGGGGGAGGGGGAGGGGGTGCTGGCAGGAGGGGGAGGGGGGTGGCGGTGGGGCTCAGAAGGGATGGGAGGGGGAGGGTGTACCCGGCAGGAGGGGGAGGGGACAGCAGGGGTTAGGGCTCCGGGGTAGGGGATGAGAGGGGGAGGGTGTGGGGGTGGGGGGGCCTTGCCTCTTCTCCAAGTCCAACAACCTTTGGCAATGAGCTAGGGTCGGCCAAGAAGGTTTAAGAGGTGTATTTATATAAATACAAGTTCCTATTCCTACTACTACTCAAATTCCTCTTAATTCTGAGATTTCCTAACTCCACCTTTCCTCTCTTGCTTTCCAATCTCTAATTGGGTTAGGATAGTATCTAAATTCGTGCTAGACTATATGGGATAGGTTTAGGAATCCAATTCCAACTCTAATTGCCACTTTTATTGCTTTAATAACCCCTTTCCAATTATGATATAATTAAACTCCGAATTTAGGGTATTTTCTTATTATTCTCCCCTTGCAAATTCATATTTTGACCCAATAAATTCTAGAAGATCTATTAAGCAAAGCCCATTACTCTTTTCCATTTAATGGGTTTTATTTAATGCTCTATTTAAATATCCATTTAGCTAGGTTTTAATTCTTTATTTAAATTTTTATTTTTTGCAAAAATTCAGGTTGCTACATTTATAGATGACTCTAGTAGATACTGCTATGTGTATTTACTTAAGTCTAAGGATGAGGCTTTACAAAAGTTTATCATCTTTAAGAAAGAAGCAGAAACACAAACATGTCGGGTGCTTAAGAGGTTGAGGTCTGATAGGGGTGGAGAATATACTTCCAACCAGTTTGGCGAATACTGCCAAGACAATGGCATCATTCATGAGACAACTGCCCCCTATTCACCATAGTCTAATGGGATTGCTGAACGAAAGAATCGTGTATTCATAGACATGGTCAACTCTCTCCTGCAGAGTTCAGGACTGCCTAACTATATGTGGGGGGGAAGCATTGAATACGGCTTGCCGTATTCTAAATTATGTTCCCCTGAAACACAAAGATAGTAGTCCATATAAACTTTGGAGAAATAAAAAGTCTAGCTTGAAATACCTTAAAGTGTGGGGGTGCCTAGCTAAGGCACTTGTCCCTGAACACAAGAGGAAAAAGCTGGGACCTAAAACAGTTGACACGGTCTTTCTAGGCTATGCTGAAAACAGCTATGCGTATAGGTTTTTAGTGATTAAGTCTGAGATTCCTGGCATAGATGTTAACACCATAGTTGAGTTTCGTGATGCTACATTATTTGAGAATGTGTTTCCCATGAAGACTGGTTTACCTCAATCTGTGTCTTCTGAGACTGGGCCTTCCACATCTTCATCCATTCCAGATCATGTGGAAAGGATGACAAATGTGGGGGCAAGTGCATCCAGCTCTCATCCTGATTTTGATAGTCAGGAGAGGAAGTAGAACCTAGAAGGAGTAAAAGATAAAAGATTGCCAAGGATTTTGGAAGTGATTTTTGCTTTCCAAATCGAGGGTGATCCTCCCACCTTCAAGGATGCCATGGCCTCACCTGAGGCATGACATTGGAAGGAAGCCATAAAGAGCGAAATGGATTCCAATATTGCTAATGACACTTGAGAGTTGGTTGATCCTCCTCCTGGTTCTAAAACCATTGGATGCAAATGGGTCTTTAAGAAGAAGCTAAATCCTGATGGGACCATTGACATGTTTAAAGCTAGGTTAGTTGCTAAGGGGTTCAAACAGATGGAGGGGACAGACTATTTTGATACATATTCCCTGTAACCAGGATTACCACTATTAAGGTACTGATTGTTTTGGCCTCCATATATGATCTGACTATCCATCAAATGGATGTTAAGACTACCTTCTTAATGGTGATCTTGATGAAGAGATCTATATGGATCAACCTGAAGAGTTACAACACCTGGTAGTGGAAATAAAGTTTGTAGACTTGTTAAATCCTTATATGGATTGAAACAAGCCCCTAGGCAATGGCATGAAAAATTTGACATGACTATCATGTCATTTGGCTTTAAAGTCAATGAGTCTGATAAGTGTGTTTACTACAAGATAAAAGGTGATGATTGTGTTGTCCTATGTCTGTATGTAGATGATATTTTGTTGTTCGGCAACAATTTGGGAATGATAATTGAGACTAAATCATTTTTGAGTAGAAACTTTGAGATGAAGGATATGGGTGAAGCTAGTGTAATTATTAGACTAAAGTTGACCAGATCAGCCGAATGGATAGCTATTTCTCAGTCTCATTATATTGAGAAAGTGTTAGAGAAATTTGGCTATGAGAATTGCAAAGCTATCTGTACACCCTATGATCCTTCTAGAGTTTTCTGCAAGAATAAGAATGGCACTCCTGTGTCTCAATTGCGGCATTCCAAGTTATAGGAAGCTTAATGTATCTTGCAAACTATACTAGACCTGACATTTCATATGCAGTGTCTAAACTCAGTAGATACACTAGCTGTCCTGACCATACTCACTGGGAAGGCTTGGATAGAGTGCTATGGTACCTGAAAGGTACTATGACTCTAGGCTTGCATTTTGGGAAATTCTCTACTGTCCTTGAAGGATATAGTGATGTAAGCTGGATAGCTGAAAACTCAGGGAGCAATAGTGTCACAGGGTATGTCTTTACCCTGGGAGGTGGAGTTGTCGCCTGGAGGTCGACTAAGCAAACCATCTTGTCTCGGTCTACTTTTGAGGCTGAGTTTGTGCTTTCGACACCACTGGTATGGAGGCTGAATGGATCAGGGGTCTTCTTTCTGAACTTCCCTTGATGAGTAAGCCTATACATGCGATCTCTATGCATTATGATAATATGACTACAATTCCAAGATTAAATTTCAAAGTATAATCAGAAAGAAGGAGACACATCCAACTCAGATTGAAATCTGTAAGGGAGTTAGTGTCTCAGGGAGTGATAGCTGTGGATTTTGTTGGTACTAAGGACAACACAGCTGATCCTCTGACTAAGGGGCTGAATAAAATTCAAGTCCAGAAATTTAGGATGGGGATGAGACTGAAACCCATCAGATGTTCTTTTCAGTAGCAACCCAACCTATCTGAGTAGAGATCCTACAAAGAAGGTTCAATGTGGTAAT
This sequence comes from Colocasia esculenta, assembly GCA_014218235.1. Lineage (NCBI taxonomy): Eukaryota > Viridiplantae > Streptophyta > Magnoliopsida > Alismatales > Araceae > Colocasia > Colocasia esculenta. Next base: position 9,837 of record JACBKR010005707.1, on the reverse strand, counting down.
AACAAGTTGATTGAGAGAACTGGTAGGCACTCAAATTATTAGATATCTCATATCTGAGTTCCTCCCCTGAATCCTAAAGCTAGTGCCTATAACTGCAAGATTAGGTTGAGTTGTATACTCTTAATGGGTTCAAGTCTGTAAGGCAGGATGTCAGCAGTGCATCCTTGGAGAAGCCCACCTAAATAAGTACTACTGTGAGGCCGCAGTTAAGGAATTGGGTTATTCCTGAATGTACTTATGATACAGGAAAGGGTGCATGTCCAGAAAGTGTTTGTAGTACCCCGGAAAATCTATTAATTAAAAATTATAGATAAATAGAAATTTTATCTATTTATAAATTCAATTAATTAAAACGATACACATCATTATTGCATGTGTATAATCCCTATAAAAATTTTGTAAAAATAGTAGTTATACTTTAAATAATGTTCTCTAATGATCCATCATGAAATCTGGACATAGAAAAATCGTTTGGACTTAGTTTAAGAATTATGCGACTTATTAGCATAATTAAGGAATAAGTCGAAGAACCCATTATTTTCTGACCCAAAGTGGATTATAAATAAAAATAAACATATGGGTAGACTTTAAATAATATGGGATGAAAGCCATTATGATATTTGGACCAATGGACAATCTTGGCCCATAAATAAATTCTTTAATGAAAAGGATAAATAAAAACTCATTAAGTAAAGTAAGTACATGGGTTGTACAATTAAGCTCACATGAGTGATTGGGTCAAGAGTAATTGCCCAATGATGAATATTAGAAATATTGGCATGAATAATATTTATTCAATTTAAAAATATAAAATTACTTGAATAAGTGTGATAAATAGATTACATAAGGATAAATGGTGAATAATTGGAAACTAAATCAATACCCATTAAGTTAAATTAGTAATGGGTTTGGTTAATAGACCTAACATGAATTGTTGGGCCCAAATGAGAAGAGCCCATCATGAGATGGGAAGTAATTAGTCTAAATTCGTACCTAAAAATAGTAATAAATAGAAAATGGTTAAGATAATGATTATTTTAACTCTTACTTATCTTAAAAAGAGTCCACATCCCATCCTAACACATTAGTCATGAAATTAGATCTCTCCCTAAGCCAATTAGTAGATTAATGTTAGAATATGAGAGATAAATGTGTAAATTCGGAGTTAATATTTAAATAAATTTAAAAGGGATAAGATAATGACTAAACTAGCTTATAAATGTCTCTATAAGAGTCCTAGACCTATCCTAAACCATTACCACGAAATTAGACCTCTCATCTATCCTATTAGGTGGGATAATGTAAGAAATAAGGGGATAAATAAAGAAATTAAGAGTTGGAAGAAGTAGGAAGAGTTTTAGAGAGGATGGACTCTTGTAGCAACCATATACACCCTAATCCAACCCTATCAACCCTCATTTTCGTGCTTAGACTTTGGGAGATGAAGGGAGAGGCTGGAGAACGAAGGAGCAAGGTGGAAGGAGCTTGGAGCAAAGGATTTCACCCGTCTTCGTCCAAAAACCCTAGTTTTTCATTCTTGCAACAAAAGGTAGGCAATCTCTCAAGCTAAAATCGTGAAATAATTACCCTAGGTAGCCTTCATGTACCTCTTCAAAAGCCCTATGATTTTGTGGTATTTCGTTCACCCATTGGGTGAATTTAATTCATGAAGTCCTGCTATTACCATGAACTGAGATCTTGTGTTTTCTATAATCCCCAACGTGTACTTGCTCATGTCTTGATAAAATTCTCAGATATACTACATCTTATTATCTTTCAAACGCCCCTGGTCTTGCTTGATTTCGATCGATCTCCCATGAGGGAGAATTAAATCTTTGAATATCTATCAAACATATGCACTCGACCCTCTTGTTTCCTTTTTAACCTCGTGCAAACTTGACATCAGTCCATGATAAAATTATCATAAATACTACTACATGTTAGATTTCAACGCCACTAGTTTCATAATTTTCATTATGTATACATTTCTAATTAATTCATTGAACCCTGACTGCGCCTGTTTAGGTCACCGAAAAGTAACATGATCAATACATGTCTAAACCTTGTCTATTTTCAAATTAATTGTTCATGTTGATAGATATACATGTCTACTTTTGTTTAAAACTAGTTTCGTGCTTTTTTGGATCACCGTGCTATTTTATACTGAATTTAGAATGACCCTGTGTCAAGAAGGGTCCACTCAAAGAAAAAGAGAAAAAAGGCCAGACATCCCTGATATCGCGGCGATGCGACCCGCCGCGATACTGGGAAGTCGCGGCCGGCTAAGGCGACGCGTTCAGAATGCGGCTGCCTGTGCCGCCGCGATTCCAGCGCAAGCCACTGTCACGCCCGGGCCGGCGACCGCAACAGTAATCGCGTCCGTGACCCCGTCGCGATACTCTGACTAACGCGACCGAGCGCCCCGTCGCGACTTGATCGCGACAGGTCACCTCGTCGCCTCTTTACAATTTTGGCCAGAACCTTATATTGTGCATATACCCCTGCTTTATTTGCCATATAACCCTTGTACAAGTTAAACCATTTACTGTTAAGCTTAAATAAATGGCCGGAATATTTTTATTTAATCATATTTAAATAATTTTTAATAATTTAAAAGCCGTGAGCATGACTTATTCTATTCTCATGATTTCTTTACACTTGCACACTAAACATTGTTTATTGCCATTTGACCCTATTAAATTATACTCAATAATGTATCTGGTAATTAAGTGAAATTAATTACCTAATTTCCCTATTATTTAAATGACACATGTCTTCGTTTTATTCGCATGATTTGTACACACTTTCTCTTGACATGGACCACCTCTCCACCGGGAATACTCTCGACTGGACTAGAGACTCCTTGTCAAGGCCTCCGTAAGTCTTCTTGGCTTTGGCGCACGTCCATTGCCGACGAGCTGGTTGTACCTTTAAATCTCGTTACACTCTTAGGGATCAGTACGATCCAAACGGCCTTAGTGAGATCTCTCTTATCTTGTGATCACGCCGGACCACCTGACCAGTCTTCTTAGCACGGCTAGTGGGCGGTGGTGACTTCTTCTACCAGACTGCCGTACCCGACAGGGTTGGTGTGCAACCGTTACTATCATGGTTTATCGTTGTTTTACGATTATGCCCCTATCTCATCTACTATCCTTGTACTCTCATCTATTCACATTCACTCTACTATCTCGTCTATTCATCTAGTACTCTCTTGAGACTCTTGAGCTGTTGCGGCCCCATTGCTTGTACTATACATGACTGTCTAGCGCCATAATATGGGTCCGGTGACCCTACTGACTTGAATACTTAGTGTGCAGGGCACGGAGAGTGTCCGAGGGGCTCCAATCTAGTCCTGGGGGCAGAGAGCCACCAAAAAACCTGCAGGGGCTATTGACGGTGTTCTGCATTGCACCGGTTCTGACTATCTCGACATTGGCTAGACATCTAATTGTTTTACTATTAGTCTGAGGAGTTCAGACATATGTACCAGTTATGTGCTATTAGTGTGCTAGACTGACTGTTATAACATTAGTCTGAGGAGTTCAGACGTAATGTACTATCGTTAAACGGCTACTGTCCCAAAGTGACTATTGCCATACTCGACTAGTGCACCGTGGTGCAACCATATATGTTATCTCATTACATGTTATCTCTTTACACGCTATCCCTTTACATGCAATCTCGTTACACGCTATCTTGATATACAAGCTATATATCTCGTTACACGCCACCTTGATACAAGCTATCCTATACATGTCATTTTGATACACGCTATCTTGTTATACACTATCTTGTTACACGCTATCTCGTTATGTTGTCATCCTAATTTACAATACTCTTGAGAAATGTATTATCGTTCACTTGTTATCTTGTACTATTACTCTCTTGACTATACTTGATCGTTCTCTCTAGTTAACCTGCGTTACAAGACATTAATCACTTTAAGCATGTTTGTTTACACGAGATATTAAGTCCTACTGAGCGTTATCGCTCACCCTTTGTTATTTTTTATTGTGTTTTCAGGTAAGTCAAGTGACGACCTTACATACAACAACGGGATTGGATTTGAGTGATGAGCGTTCTGAAGTCATAGCGATGGAATGTCCTTAGTACCTTAGAGTCTAGTTAGATATTGCTTTAGATTTCTTATCCCATGTAATAATGTCATTGAGCCTATGTTTTGGCTCTGAATTAGTGGTTGTAATAGATTAGATGAATTATCAATAAAATGATGAGTTTTATTGTAATTATTGTTCATTAGTTGCTCTGATATTTGCGAATGTATGCGCAATTTACGTTACCATACTCGTGGTTCATGCCTCCCCGATTTATTCCGCTGCTAAATTGGCGCGGCATGACAGTTGGTATCAGAGACATGGATGTCCTTAATTAGATATTTTAAGTCTAGGATGTTCTAGGTGAACTGCCCTGACACATGTCTAAGTCAACCACCATACCTATGTGAGAAAGTGGTAGAACTATGGTTAAGATCTATATATATATATATATATATATATATATAGTATCAACTTGGCAATACTTTAAGCACCTAAAGTCTAAAAATAAATAATAAATAAAATGTTATTGCTCGCAGGAGATTAGTAGAGATGGCTGGTGAGTATGCACAATTGTGGGACATGCAAAGCACCGTACAAGGATTAACTCAAGCCCTTAACAACGTGATTCAAGCAGGAGCAAGGAATGGGGCAGGAGATTTATACGGGAATTTCCAACAAATGATCCTCCTAGGTTTAATGGAACTCCGGATCCCGATGAAGCCAAAAATTGGGTGAAGATGATGGAACGGATCTTTAGAGTTATGCAATGTTCAGAACATGAGAAAGTCCTTCTGGCAACCTTCCAATTGGACCGCGATGCTAGAGCTTGGTGGGAAGCTGCCAGTCGACAACTCTAACCGACATCAACATAGAGTGGGATGAATTTTTAGAACTCTTCAACACCAAATATTTTTCTGAAAGGATTCGTGAGAGGAAAGCAAATGAATTCGCCAATTTAAAACAACGAATGATGTCTGTAGCAGAATATGAAGCACAATTTGAAAGACTAGCACAATATGCACCACATTTGGTGAGTACGGAAAAGATGAAGGCAAAGAGATTCTTAGAAGGATTGAGACCTGTGTTCTGGGAAAAGTTGGCTCTGCTAGACCTTGTAGTATAATCGGACATGGTATCAAGAGCTCAAATAGTAGAGGACACCATGGGACTTCTTGAAAAGATCCATAAGAAAAAGGTGTTGAAAAGGGAACGTGCTACCCATTCCCATGATAATAAAGGAAGAAATACAGTAGATAGCAAGAGAATGAAAGGGGAAGCAAAGTGGAAAGAATTCTGTAAATTTTGTAAAAAGCCACGGCATCAGATTGAAAACTGTTGGAAGAAACTGGGCAGATGTTTGCATTGTGGAAGTCAACAACATCGAGTCATCGATTGCCAGATAAAGAAGAACCAAACTCCACACCAAAGACGGTTACAAGTTCTTGTGGATACAAATCATGCCAATAAAGGTAGACAAGGTATTAGTACTAAACCCTTAGTTCAGGTTCATATTATTTTCTCGATAACAAAACCCTATAGTGGGGGAGATGATGGAATGAAATATTCAGAATAAAATTGATAATCATATCATATCATATAAATTTGGGGACCAAATTCTATTTAAGTGGGGGAGGATGTAGTACCCCGGAAAATCCATTAATTAAAAATTATAGATAAATAGAAATTTTATCTATTTATAAATTCAATTAATTAAAACGATACACATCATTATTGCATGTGTATAAATCCCTCTAATTTTTTTTTTTAAAATAGTAGTTATACTTTAAATAATGTTCTCTAATGATCCATCATGAAATTGGGCATAGAAAAATCGTTTGGACTTAGTTTAAAAATTTATGCGACTTATTAGCATAATTAAGGAATAAGTCGAAGAACCCATTATTTCTGACTCAAAGTGGATTTAAATAAAAATAAACATGTGGGTAGACTTTAATAATATGGGATGAAAGCCCATTATGATATTTGGACCAATGGACAATCTTGGCCCATAAATAAATTCTTTAATGAAAAGGATAAATAAAAACTCATTAAGTAAAATAAGTACATAGATTGTACATTAAACTCACATGAGTTATTGGGCCAAGAGTATTGCCCAAATGATGAATATTAGAAATATTGGCATGAATAATATTATTCAATTTAAAAATATAAAATTACTTGAATAAGTGTGATAATAGATTTACATAAGGATAAAGGTGAATAATGGAAACTAAAGGCTTGCCAATTGAGAGTGCCCGCTGCCGATTGAGAGCTTCTGCCTCGTCCTGATTACCTTGGATTTGACCTACCTGGCGACCGAGCCCTCGCCTCGTGCAGGGTGCGCCTGTTGATTCTGCTCCATTCTTATCAAGATCTGCTGAAGGCTTGCCATGTTTGCTCGACACGATCGAGCCGTGACGAGGTCGGGAGTCCTGCTCCCCTGCACCGGAGGCTGTCCCAGCTACTTCCTCGCAATACTAGCGAGGGCGACTTCCTCCTCCGACGGGCGAACTGCGGCCTTTCCCTTCGGTGCCATTGGGAATAGCCTTTTCGTATCAGTAGATTCTCACAGACGGCACCCAATGTTGCTGAAAAAATCAGCAAGGATCGTCGGCCGGAGCCGAGCTGGGTGGGCCCCGAGGATTGGCCGCGCCGCGCTGTCGTCAGAGAAGAGAATCGACCTGCAAGAACCACCGAGACTCCTCGGCGGTCGGACACTCCGACGATCAAGTTAGTGAGAGTAATCAAAGGAGAGAGAGAGAGAGAGAGAGAGAGAGAGAGAGAGAGAGAGAGAGAGAGAGAGAGAGAGAGAGTTTTCGTGCTATGAATAGCCTACCTCTTCTTGTAGGCATCTGTGCCTTTTATAAGGACTGGGTTCTTTGGACCAAAAAGGAAGGTGGTGGACGAGCCTCCGTGAGGCGAGGTGCCATTCAGAGAATTCCGCCAACTGGGTTTCCGAGAATCCCGCCTTGATGGTCACCTGCCTGGAGTGGATGCGGGCAGCTGGAGGATCGTGATTCACGGACTCACCCTTCTCTTGGGCAAGTGTGTGAGCTGGTGCCAGCTGGAGACGTCCGGATATAGTGCTTGATTTGAATTTGTTTTCGGCAGTGATTAACTAACCATGACGACGATGCCCGACAACTTAGTTGTCGGCTCATTGGTACGGCTGATCCTTGATCCCGTCGATCCAATTCGTCGGTTGACGACGACCGGTATCAATAAGAACAGTGGATTTTGTTAAAACTCATTAAAAATGGGTAAATCTTAAGAAAATGAATTATTCTCTTAGAGTTGACTTATTTTCATTTAATAAACACTTAATCTTGTAATCCATAGGAGTTGAACTGATAATTAGACGGACTCGGTTTAGTCATTTTGGATCTTAAGGTCGGAATGTCCATTCTGATCTAAATTTCAATATTTATTTTGGATTTATACAATAAAATCTTATATTTTTATTTCTAGCTAATTAGGGGAAATTTAAACTAAATAAGCTGGAGCAAAATGATCAACATATAAAGAAATTTGTCTAAAATTCTTCACATAAGTGTAGATAATCGAAAAGCATACAGGTGATGGCACATCTGTTGCTAATAAGTCATCATTAGGAATGGTTTTTTACAGTGGTCACTAAAATGCATGCATATTTTACAATAACATAAAACATATTAGTTTTAGCGATGACTGTGTCATAGCCGTGACCTATCAATAGCTTATTAGCGACAACTATTGCACAGTACTCGTCGCTAATAAGTCATTATTAGTGATGGCTTATTTACAGTCGTCACTAAAAATACATGCATATTTTACTATTACATAAAAAAAATGTTAGCTTTAGCGATGCACAAATCCATGAGAGAAGAGGACAAGAGGGGAGTCACTCTCTTTATAGACACATGGGCAAGGGCAGAGTCCATGGGAGGGTTCCATTTCTAGATCAGATTATTTTCAGCATAATGCTCATGGTCTTTCAAGGGAAAGAGTAGATATATAAATGCCGTATTTTTAATCTCCCCTTGGTATATACCCCCTTCCTATCTATGTTTGGTGTAGCTCATGCATTTAACTATGTTCAAGTTGGAAATTTTAAACACTCATGAAGTCATATTTGGTATTTGAATAGATCAGACATAAAGATATTTGGACATGGCATTTAACTACTATTCTCCTCGTGATAATAGCTCGATATGAAATTAAAGTGTCCTGATTTGAGAGGATCGACCTCTATTAATATTAAAAAATTTGTATAACTATTTATATTTTTACAAAAAAAAACTCAAATCAAAACAAATATATATATTTTAAAGAGTTTTTTTTCCCGCAAAACTCTTTTCAATATTGATGGAGTCTAATCCTCTCGTATAGTTAAAGAGGAATCGGACTCGAAATTACAAGGCATAAGATGCCACGAGTTGGACTAAAATAACATGCCCTTTCAGGCCATTTGTGGCCGGTTAGAAGCGGAAGACTCAAGTACTTGCCATCCTGTCATAATTTGTGCAGGTTTACCACAGGCTAGAGAAGAGAGATAAGTGGACTCGTCTCCCAGGCAAGGATGGGGGCACATTCCCAGTCCAAGTATGTTTTGCTCAGTTAAAATTATTCCACTCGGTCGAAACATGTGGGAGTACTAGACGAGATTTTGGCTCTCGCTCTCCTCGGCCCGTGTAATCCGCTCTTTAATACAAAGATTTTGGAAGCATGGAAGGAACCCGTCAAGTTGTAGCCCAGCAAGGGCAGGCCATTCTTTTCCCTGTTACTTTTGTTCCCCAGTTGCACTGCCACGAGACCAGCCATGGCCACCACAACACGCGCCCACCACCAATGGGGGGCATTGGGAAGGACGAGTGGGGGAGGGGGGGGGGGGGGGCTCAGCTTTCGTGCGCTGCTGGTTTTCCTTTTCCTCGATGGAAGAGGGTCTTCGTCGAAACAACGGTTGCTCGACATGTCAAAGATGTCGTAGTAAAAAATTAATCAGTACAGTCAGCCATTCATTCAGACAAGACATGAATTAGACGACGGAGGGAGTAGTTAAATTGATCACGGGAATTCTACACGTTGGAACAGGATCATTGCACACAACGGAGAGCGAGAGGAGCCGGACCTGCCTAACTAGTCAAACCAGCTACTACTAACGGACAGCGACCGCCGCCCTGCTGACCTCCTGGCCTTGCCCCCAAACGACAAACGTGGTAGCTCCAGCCCTCCTCTTTCTTTCTCGACAGCTGCGTGTGCTGATGTGAACGAGCAGCGGCCGAGTAGACTCAGTAGTATCAGCACTCACAATATACAGGGCCCGATCGAGTGGTAATAGATATTATCTTTAATCTGACATAGCGACCGCTGTATCCCTGCAGCTAGCAGTGGACCATACAAAGACGGACATGCATGCGGCGACAGTCCGCCCTCCAAAGAAGAATAATAACATGTACACACTTGACAGCAAAAAAACGAAACTGATGTGATCATCTATAATACAACCAGTAGTAAAATCCCCACTAATCCAGTCAACCCCCATGAAGGTTTTGTGCTCCCAAGTGTAGATATCGATAGAGAAGCATGCAAGGAGACAAATCTTACTACACAAGAAGATTGAAGAAGAAAGGTTGGTACGAAGGAAAGTAGTGAACAAGCGGCCACTCATGTATATAAAAGCCGCCTCCGCAGCGCCTTCCTCTCCACATAAACCACCACTCCCTTCGAAGCTCCTTAATCCATCTGCACCCATGCTTCTTATTCCTTCTCGATCGTCTGTCTCCCTCCCTCGCCGACT
>JACBKR010005706.1:0-16697 GCA_014218235.1 Colocasia esculenta | reverse complement strand
AGTTCCAGCACTTACGTATTCTGTTATATTATACGTAATAAAATGTTACAGTTTAAGTACTAGATTGTTACAGTTCGAGCACTACAGTGTTACACCTAAAGAACAGCCCTGTTACAGTTTGAGCACTACACTCTTACAGTTCCAGCACTTACGTATTCTGTTATATTATAATAAATGTTACAGTTTAAGTACTAGATTGTTACAGTTCGAGCACTACAGTGTTACACCTAAAGAACAGCCCTGTTACAGTTTGAGCACTACACTCTTACAGTTCAAGCACTACAGTCTAACTACAGTTTTACATTATATGTTATAATCTCTTAGTCGTTGGTCATGTTGATTATAGTATATGAGGGGATGTTACAGTGTGTTATTGGTAACATGTTGAGTTTGCATGATACAGAGCACATACATAAGCACACAGAAGACTGCATCAAACGAAATGCTTATCATAAACAAGCCATGTTACAATAACTCTCTACCTCTACTCTACCGACCACTCCGTAGAGCACGGAGGGGAGGAGGCGGAACGGTCAGGGAGGGATGGAGGAAGGGAGGTGCCGGAACGGTCGGGGAGGAAGCGGAGGTGCCGGAACGATCAGGGGAGGAAGGGATGTGTTCTACCCTAGGGCCGATGCCTGGGAGGATGTTATTGAGGCCCTTGTCGCCGTAATGCCGGGAGGCTTTCTGTAAAGCCATCTTCCCCCATGTAAAAACCGTCCCAGTAGTCGGTGCTGAAGGTGGACTGTCGCAACGGGGGAGCCGGGGGCGACGGTGGCACCGGTGAGGCAGGTGCCTTGTCATCCCTCTGGGGAGCACGGTTAGATGAAGACATCTGCAAATAAAGAGGAAGAAGATGAGCAAGAAGATAGGAAGAAGAAGAGTGTTAGAAGCTTGTGAAGGATAAGTATGGGGCCATGTTGTCCTTTTATAGTTGTGAAGAACGGTTTTACGGGCCTTCGAAAGGAGCTGTGTACGTGATGTCAATGGTTGCTGTAGCTTCTTGACACGTTATGTAAGAGTAACTTCCCATCGATTACAGCTCACGGCCTTGGAAAGGATCGAAGCGTCAGCGTCGTTTGGGGAACAGGTGATGGAACAAAGGAGGGAAGGGTAAGACGGGAATGGGAAAAGAGACGGAAGCGAGGGAGACGGAAACCGTGCGTGGAGGGTCGTAAATGGTGACGTGCGAAAAGCAGGGACTGGAAATTAAACCTTGAGAAAAGGAGGAACTTTACGTCTACCGATATCTGACAGGGACAGGAAAAAGTAGAAGACTCTGATAGGGACCCCCAATTAATTTTTTCTAAAAAATATATGTTAAAAATCTATTTTTAATTTCAAATCCGACCCGCGAACAGTCCTATCTGCACTTCTCCAACTCGGACGCACCGGCGGGCTCCAACTAAGCACGCCGTCGTATGCGATGCGGATCCAGCCATTTCTGGAGGGGAGTGGTACTACTTCGGCATATTCGCCTCCAGACAAGGCGGAGGCTGAGATCGGAACCTCCGCCTCTGTGGCGCACCCGCGTTTTCTCGACATCATCCACGGACGGAAAGCCATCTTGCTTGTCCCAGCCCAGCTTGAGGTCTCTCTCAGCGAATAACCTCATCTGCGTGTCTCCTTCTTCCCTACCCGACTCCCCACTGAGATCTCTTCGGCCGCCTCTCCTCCGATCTCCGGCAGAAGACGGCGGCGACGCCGCCACCTCGGCGTCTGTCTCCGGTTGGACGGAGACATTTGGCGGCCGGGAGTGCGATTACTTGTGGGGATCTTGCGTGCAGGCAGTGGTTCTCCATGGACCTATGGGCCCTTACCTGAGCAGCAGCGGCAGTGGGGGAGGTGTCGGGGTGGCAGCCGCCAGGGCATCGGCTTGGGAAGGAGCAGGGAGGTGGTCGTCCCCCTAGAGCGGCGGAGGGCGTCCTGGAGTGTGGTCAACGGGGTGGATGATGGGGAGGGTCTCTTCTGTGGGTGGGAACGGGATGCTGCAAATGCTTGGCCCTGCGTGCACTGACAAAGGGTGGAGAAGGTCCCCTGGGTACCGATCTCGGGAAGTGAGGGCGTCCGGGAAGAGAAGGGCCACGGAAATTTTCCATCTCATGGTATGGCCCATGCACGGCGTTCTTCATTCGCCATGTTCTACATTGGATGTACCTTATTCTCAGTTTGTCTTTACCCGAGGCTGAAAACAGAATCTTTTCACTTGGGAGCTTTCTATTTGGTTATATAGGTGAAAAAGCCTAGTGTTGTTTATTTGAACGATCATGATTTGTTCGTATTTCTTACAATTTAAATAAAAAACGGAGGAAAAAAAAACAGTTTTGGGTGGGTAACTATTGTTTCCATTGTGCTTGGATGGAAACGACTAGAGTGGATGTTTAACTTTGCTGGTTATCTTAATGGAAAAGAAGTCATTCGTAACTTTCGTTGTTCACTTGCATTGGATTTCGAGGTTTAGGCTAAAGAGTAGCTTTGTAGTCCACAGTCTGAAATGAAGATATATACAAGTAACTGTTGATTCTAGGTAGGAAGAGAGGTACTAGCATTGTTCCTGTCCCTACAAAAACTTGATTTGTGTTAAAATTTCTTTGTTCATGTATGGCTGCTCTTATCTGCTGGCAACTTATAGGAAAACACTGCCTTCAAAAAATTTATAGGAAAATCTTGACTTTATCTCTCTGATTCTTTTGCTTAAAGAGAAATGCTTGCTGCCCATCTGGATGGGTATTTCTTACTACCTGTCCAACCTATTTGTCACCCTTAACAGTCATTCGTCACCCTTAGTGGACAAGGGTGACAAATAGCTCTTAAGGGTGACAAATAGGTCATGGCGGGTAGTTTCTTGCTTAAAAAGTCCTAGGGAGCATAATATTGGTGATCATCTATTTGGAGATCAACTCTGTCCCTTATTGCTTTACCGAACTTGTGAAACTATCTTGAAGTATAATTCTTTGTAGGCTAAAGAAAGAAGTCAGTCCTATACTAGCTCATGGGTGTCATTTTATTTCAGGTGATAGTGACCCCTCTGTTCCTGAGGGAGATGATTCTGATGGGAGCAATTCAATTTCTGAAGAAACTAGGCCTGATGGTACTTCTGTCCAAAGGTCCCATCACTTTAAATTGGATTGGCGAACTTTCAGGGCAAACCTTGTAGCTCAAGAAAAAGCAAGTTACCAAAATCAATCACTTTTGCCTCTTTTACAGTCATGATCTTCTGTAGATTGGTTAACAGCTTAAGTTAAACATGACACATAATATAATTTGTAGTGCAAACTCCCTGAATTATTGCTTTAAATCAATGTTTTGGAAGGATCAAGCCTAGATGCATAGGAAGAGCTCATTGCCAAGGTTATCTTTACACTATTCTTCTTGTTTACTATTTGAGTTCACTGATTTTTCTGGATAATCTTTGTCTGCTTCCCAGGTCTTCTTCACCGTTTAAAGATGAATTCCTCCAAGTTTTGACAATTTAAATTTATTTGTGATGAAGGCATCACTTGGGTAGCTTTTCCTGGGAACTTCACATGAGTAACCATGGTTAAATGAATCATTTTACATGAAAGTCTCCTTAGAATCTTTATGTTATGAATACCCTCATTGGGAGAATATATATGTCATGGATATCCTTTATTTGGTGATGTTGCTAAAAAGTTTGTATGTAGACTGTGCTACTAAGAGGGTTACTAGTACTATGAGATTTATCTTTCTGAGAATGGTATCATGATTGTACGACTTTAACAACTATTTTATGCAAATAAATGTCTGACAGGTTTAGGCATATAGAAACCAATTTTTTTCTAAGTTGATAAAATTGAGCGGTGAACACCAAATCTGTAGTTCTGTGTGTATAAAATGTTTATCTAATCATATAGTAAAAAAAGAGAAGAGAACTAAGAGTGGATTTGGAAATACTTGAGTCATTGAGATGTATTATAAATACACACTTTCTTTTATAATAGAGAAATACTTACTACCTGTCCTTGATGGGTGGCAAAAGCACCCGTCCGGGATGGGATTGGCTGTGTGAGACATGCGTGAGCCCACCCAGCCTGGTAAGGTGGACAAAGAACTATTTAAGGTGGACAAATAGATCTACTTGGGGAATGACATTTGAAATGGTGCCCAGCCTGAGTGGGGCCTGCACACCTCTCTTGCAGGTCAATCCCATCCTAGACAGGTAGTAAACATTTGTCTTTGTAATAATCCTTGTGGGATTTGAAAGTTATTGAAACCCAAATCACATCGTGTCATGAGTAACTAGTGCTTTTAACATTGCACTTTTAAAATCCTCCATGACTAACAACAGATTTCAAAATCTATCAAATCACAGTTTTGCATTTTGGAATCACTCATGGCTCTCCCCACCCCCACCCCCACCCCAACCCCAACCCCAAGACAGAAGGGGTGGGGGTGTTGAACATGACCTGCTTCTGTTGGCTGCTTTGGATGGAAGGTTTAACCCCATTACAAGTACCAGAGTTGGGGACCACTTCCTTGCCTCAAGAGAGAGATCCAGTGCCATGTAATGACATTCTACTCCATCTCATTCATAAAGAGGCTGGATGGTGGCTGTAGTTGTTGATGGACTTCTTCCATAGAACTTTTGGGAGGATGAGATGGATGTCTCCATAGTTTTCTCTGAGGATGAGGTGCTTGGAGATTAGACTCCAACCTCTAAGAGAGTAAGAGGTGTTTGTGGACAGTGGAAATGTTCTAGCTGGTGGTTCTGTTGGACCTTCTCTGAGAGGGACTGACCTCAACAGGAAGGAAATGTGTTTGCAGGTTGGAAACTAACAGCAAGTTTACAATTAAGTCTACTTGTAGACTCGTTCAGGATGAGGCCATGGGGGGAGTCCAATTCATGGATGGCAGAGTCGGGTCGGCTGGGTGAGTCGGACCCACGACCCCGACTCGGGTCGGGTCGGATCCGTGGATCTGGCCGACTCCAATGGAGTCTGGCCGACCATGGATCGGCCAAGTTTACAAAATGTTAAAAAATTCAGGAAAAATCCGAAAAAATCACAGAAAATCAGGAAAAATAAAATAAAAATTATTTAAAAATATATAATAATAGAACATTTTGGGTATATCTATAGTCTAGTTGTACATATGTTCATATTACAATACAGAGCAACAGCAACTATGATACCTTATTTACCTGAATATCATTTAAGTAAATGTTATACTTAAGATATTACATGTAAATAAGGAAGTACCCCCCATTTGAATCTAATAAAAATATCAAAAAAATCATATCTTTTACCAATAAAAAGTCAACTCTCCCATTGAAGAAGAAAATCGCGATTTCGGTGATTTTAGCGAAATGTTAACTTTCTAATCTCTCATAATTTGGCCTATCTAAAAATTTGATAATTCAAATAAACCATATGGAACACTAAAAATCCAAAGTCCGGTAAAAAAGTCAAACGTGCATATGACTTCTCCAAGGGAGCCACTCTCCTACTGACAACACTTAAGTCTGCTTGAGACCTCTCAAGATTTGGTCAAACCTAAGCTATCATCACCTAAACTCATGAAAATTTCACTTTTTAATTGAAAAGAAACTAGAAAGTGACAATTTTCATGAGTTTGAGTGGTGATAGTTTAGGTTTGACCAAATTCTGAGAGGTCTCAAGCAGACTAAGTACTGTCAGTAGGAGAGTGGCTCCCTTGGAGAAGTCATATGCACGTTTGACTTTTTTTACCGAACTTTGGATTTTTAGTGTTCCATATGGTTTATTTGAATTATCAAATGTTTAGATAAGTCAAATTATGAGAGATTAGAAAGTTAGCATTTCGCTAAAATCACTGAAATCACGATTTTCTTCTTCGATGGGAGAGTTGACTTTTTATTGGTAAGAGATATGATTTTTTTGATATTTTTATTGGATTCAAATGGGGGGTATTTCCTTATTTACATGTAATATCTTAAGTAAATGTAACATTTACTTAAATGATATTCAGGTAAGTGGAGGGGATCAAGCGTACTGAAGGTAACCTGAGGGAATCGGCCTACATCAGATGGTATAAGGTGGAATCGGGGTGGAGTCGGCTCGACTCCACCTGATTTCGGCCGATTCCACCTAGCCCCATGGGTGGGTCGCTGTCCCCCCCCCCCCCCCCCTCCCCCCAAGTCGGGTCACCAGGGGCCGACCCGACTCAGAGTCAGCCGACTCCCCTCCGAGTCGGCCGACTCCGCTCCGAGTCGGCCGACTTTGCCATCCATGGTCCAATTCCAATTGACAAGCCTGTATGATCCCCTAACAGCCCAGGAAGGTGCAAAGTCCTGTGTGGTGGATTTCTCATGGGAAACTTCCTACATGCCACTGGTGAGGGTTCACACACTTCTTGAAGTATATTAATATGTCCTCTTGTTGCCATTGTGGGGGGAGGAGGAGACTAGGGCCACTTATCTTTCAAATGTTCCTTCCGATTGGGGCTTTGCACATAGGCTTTTGTTAAGGCTTGTTGTGCACGTGGTCTGCCTGATAGTATGGAGAGGCTTTACATGGATGAGATGGAAGATAGGTTTCCAAAGAATGTAAAAGTTGGTGGCTTTTCTCCATGCAGCTTGGGATGGAAGCGATACAAGGAATTTTATGTAGGAGACAAAGACCTCTGAAAGGACATTACCATTATCTGTGAAAGGTTGCATGAGAGGACATGCTTTTTGCAATGTAAATGACACACAATCCACTTTCCTGGTTTCTTGGAGGATTAGGGTAAAACACACCATGTTGGGGAGCTATTGTAGAGAAGGATTTCTGAGAACTCACTCATACCATACTTGTACGTAAATCCCCTTGTTTTATGTAATAAAATTCTGGTGCTAACCACCTTAAGAAGAAAATGTTTGCATTGTACATGATTAGTCAATTTATCCTTAAGAAGCCACTGAGGGTGCACATTTTGCATCCTATATGGTGATGTGATATCTAACATGCTGCATAACATGCTAGATCTTAGATGTCTCGTATTATGATTAATCCAAGGATTTTGTTCTATTTGTGCTGATTTGGTGTATTCAGTGAAAATCCAGACCCTGTTTCCATTTTGGCTCATGAGTTCTCTCTTCCATATCCATGATTACGATATTCCTATGGTCCATGAGGTCTAACTGACTGTTCTTCAACAGCATGTTTGCTAACATGCCCATTTCTCTAAGCTATTAGATGATCTAGAAGAGCATATTTACTTTTTTCCTCCCTTGTTGCACTTGAGCTCCTTTTACAATTTCACTGTAAGTGGCCTGTGTATAATGGAACAGAAATTCCTTGTGACAATACTAATCTTCCATGACTTCACCTAAGTGCTCTCTCTTTTCCATTTTGTTATCGACCTGGTGGTGGTTATAAATGAAGTCACATGTTTTGTAACATGGAGACACCTCATAATTGCAACCAGTATGGTCCCTTAGCGTTTGGTTTTGAGTTCCTGGATTTTATCATGTGCAGTGGCCGGCACAAGATTCTGGCTTGTCATCTGAGGATCTGGTTTCCCAAAAACCATCAAGCAAGCTTGGCTCAAAATGGGCTCATCCAATTCCTGTTCCCGAGACTGGATGTGTCCTAATTGCAACAGACAAGCTTGATGGAGTACGCACATTTGAGAGATCTGTTGTTCTGCTACTTAGAATAGGAACCAGGGATCCAAGGGAGGGTCCCTTCGGCATCATCCTGAATCACTCACTTAACAAGAAGATCAGGCACATGAAGCCAACCAATCCTGACCTTGCAACCACCTTGCAGAGTGCTCTCTTCATTTTGGAGGGCCACTTGATGCCAGCATGTTCTTACTAAGGACCAGTGAGAATTCTCCACTTCCAAATTTTGAGCAGTTATCCCTGGCATCTGCTTTGGCACACGGAATGGCTTAGATGAAGCTGCAGCTTTGGTCAAGAGAGGAACATATCGACCGGAAGATTTCCAGTTCTTTGTGGGTATGCAGGATGGCAGGTGGATCAGCTGAGAGAAGAGATTGAATCAGATTATTGATTGTTGCTGCATGCAGCTCTGATCTAATTGGTAGTGCATTAGTGGGTTCATCATCCGGTCTGTGGGAGGAAATACTGCAACTGATGGGTGGTCATATACGGATTGATTAGGAAGGCAAAAGAAATGATGACTAACGAGAGTTGCATTTCATCCACGGTTTGAGTTTCTAGTTCAATTGTACAGGAAATCAGAACTGGCCGTTGTACAGGAAATCCCCTTTTACTGTTGACAGGGAGAGCTGGGATCATTAACAAGCTATTATGCTGGTATAGCATGCAAGCTCTCAGAATGAACATGGATGCTACACTGTGAAAGGGGAGTCTTCGCTCTTTTTGTGGCATCTAATTCTGGTGTTCTCCTCGCTCTTCATAATTGAGGTGTCCCTTTCTTTCATAGTTGTGTGTTGCTCTCTTAATTGTTGAATTGCTATTCTTAAGCTCTCTTCTTTGTTCTTAAGTGTTAAAGATCCTGTAGGAGACATCGTGGTCATCATTTCTCTTGTATATGGGTCAATGAGTACTAAAACATGGTAGAACAGAGCATAAAAAATGCTTCATATATGTCCTTACACTATTGTAAATAAACTCAAACTTCATACTTTTATGCTTTGTTAGAGCATAAATCTTGCTCTTATTCTCATTTGAGCAAGTCAGAGATCCTATAGACGCAACACAGTGCAGGATAGTAACAATACAACAAGATCTACACCCGTCAATCACCTGATGATAAAATGGCATCTGATCTCCACTACAAGAGGAGTTCATGCAAGGGTTGAGAGGTTGAATCATTGCTTCCCTGGTGGTTTAAGTTGTACTTTAAAATGAATGTCGACTTTTAAGTAGTGCATGCTGCAGATACTAAAATTTTTAATTACACCATGTTATCTTGCAACCTATGCTGTCGTTTTTTATTTCTTTGTGTATCGTCAGGTCTTATAGACATGACGCACAGAGTGATACATACACTTGTTGAAGTGATAAATGTTATGGGACGATACATTGTGGATGTCCACATTCTATATCGCTCATGAACATGTATATCACATTTTCACAATATATGTTGTCCCATAAACCTATGTTTCATTCCATCAAATGAAGTCCTCAAAAGAGGCAATTGCATGAGAGACATAAAAAAAAAAGTGTTGCGAGGCTTCGCACCTTGCCATAGAGTCCGGGCGCCCGACTTGATGTGTCATGGCCGGGTAAAAATATTGAGAAAGATTTATTGCACTTGTCTATTGCACTTTAAGTGTAATGTAACTAGGCAACAAGCCCATGTGGTATCTAACAATTAGATTGTCCACTTTATCACCCCTCATGTGAGAGGTGTCACATGAATTATTATCTAATCATATTACACTTAAAATGTAATGAATAAATACAATAAATCTTTCTCAAAAATATTCTCACCGAAACGAAAAACCAGTGTTTTCTCATGGCACGATGACATGATTGCAACAAGTATTATTTACTACAAGGTTAAGATCTGCTGCCTTCCCCAGCTCACCAACGGTATCACGTGAACCAGTGGCCACATGTGCCGCTGCAGGGAGTCATTACACAGGTTTGTACTATCAATTGCCTAATTTTGTAAAACTCATTTCAAATAAATAAGAAGGGACAAGACATGCTGGGGTGACACTAAAAGCATAATTGGTAGAGTTTGTGCCCTAGTGGTGAGGGAGCATCCATTAAAAATGAGAAAGGCTTATTGCACTTGTACATTGCACTTTTAGTGCAATGTGACTAGGCAATAGTTCATGTGGCACCCCTCACATGAGGAGTGAGAAAATGACAATCCAATTATTGAATACCATATGGACTTGTTGCCTAATCACATTGTACTTAACGTGTAATGTGAAAGTGCAATAAACCTTTCTCTTAAAAAATATTCAGACTAACTTAAGTAGAGAGTTTTTGAAGAAACACTTGTTACAGAAAGGGTTTGCCACACCCCTCTTTGACTCTCCATATTTTGGCAGGTTTTATCATGGTACGACAGTTCGAGAGAGACGGAGAGAGAGAGAAAGAGGGAAAAATGTTGTTGACACGAATTGATAGAATCTGCAAAGCATGCATAGTATGATGAGAAAATTTTCTCTCTCTTTATTGTTGAAAACTTTGACACTCAAGTATTAGCAATGAGTTTGAAAAAGCATTTAAATGGGTGAAATTTAGATACTTGTATCTGTCAAACTAAGGAACCATGACATATATTGGAGGGTAGATCTCAGCCCTCTGGAATAAATTGGAGGCTCAACATGTTGAACTTGACCTAATAGATGAAAGTCCGGTTATTAAAGCATGGTCCACCTAATGACATCCCAAATGGTAAGCTTGGCCCAAGAAATACAATTGAGCACCATATTGCAGTCCATGTGGCAGGACCTCCCAAGCTCAATAAGAGCCCTTAAGGGGATATATGTGGCAAGTGGATAGCTCCCAAAGAAATACTTTTGGAGTGTTCTAAGATAGGAAGTAGGCTCAACATTTGGTCATATTTCTAGATCGGTCGAACCGCAGCCTGAAGATCCATCATAGCTCGAGAAGGTCCCTAGCCTGACAACCTGGCATGAGGGGACTGTAGCTAAATTAGCATGAAGGATCAATCTTGCGGGCTATTTGGGCGACCAATAGGAGACCAAAACAGCCAAGCCACCTACTCGAAGAAATGGTTCAAACCTCCATAAAGATATGGTTTCATAAAATATGCATGGAATGATCGAGATATAGATACGAGTCCATATGTAATTAGTTGTAATTATAGCTCGCAAATCTCATAATGGGCCTCCGAAGCAAAAAGTTTGCAACGAGATGGGAGAGACATGTAATGGTCTCACAGCACGTAATAAATACTTTTATTGATTTATGAAATGAATTCCTTTATACATTGTTCAATGGTAAATTTTTTTAACTAACTCGGTTTCTATGTACGCGGTATGGGGTTGCCCTTGAGCATCTATAAACTATAGGTTCCTTTACTAGGTATTCGACCACTTGGTAAGGGCCTTCCCAAGTGGTCACCAACTTCCTCCCGCATCAAGTGGTCGAGATTCCTCAATCTCCAGGGAGAAAGCTCCTTCCTTTACCCGATGTAGTACTGAGCCATACGACATTGGTATTTGACCATCCGAATCCTCGCCGCTTCATGCACCTCATCCACTAGATCTAGGTTCTCCTACAGTGCCCCGATTGTAGGAGTCCAATTCAAAGTACGTACTCGGATTGATAGACTCCTGACCCCGAGCAAGATGACTACCTCAGTGTCGTAAGCTAGCTGGAATGGAATTTCCCCAGTTTCTGCCAAGGTGTTGTCATGTGGAACCATAGGACACTTGGTATTCTTTGAGCCAACTTCCCTTGGCCTCCTCAAGCTTGGTCTTTTGGCCCCTTGAGTTTTTGATTTTATTGGCATTGTCAACTAGACCGTTAGACTGTTGGTGAGCTATGGAGGTAAAATGGTTGCAGATGCCTAGGGTGACCCACCTATCCTTGAAATAAGAACAGTTGAACTGTCACCATTATCACTAGCAGTCACCTTTGGATTCCCAAACAGTAATAATTGATTGTCAGATGACTTTCACGTCACTTTCTCTGTTATTCTACTAATCGTCTTAGCATCAATCCACTTTGTGAAGTAGTCAATCGCCATAATGATGAACTTTTTCGGTGCTTGAGTGGTAAAGAAAGGGTCCAGGATATGGATCCCCCACCTAGCGAAGAGGTACTACAATGACCCATGTTCCAGATCCTTGTGTGGGCCAGAGTATGTTTGGGTTTGGGCCTTAATTGTAACGACTAGGAGAACCCAACCATCGGCCATAGCCGATGACACAATTTTTGTGGTCTCCGCCCACAGATCCAGGGACCCGAAAGTATTATAAGACAAGTCCAACAGGATATGTAAATGAAATAACGTCAACCACTAAACTAGAAACATACACGAAAGTAGGAAGAGAGAGCGAGAGTACAGTGTATCGCTCTAGATCCGTCCCAACCACACCACGAGTACAAGTAAGGAAAAGGGAAAGACAGTGTTGAGCAACTATCCTTTAGAAGAATTTTGAACAACTATCTCTTTAAAATAATATGTTTTTGCTATGCCAAACCTTTTTAAATATCTCTACAAACAAATCTATTGAAATATACCACAAGAAACATGACTATATAATACTGTATATCAACACTCATGAAATTTTTCTAAGTCCACAGCGTATACTATGTACCATACTAACTCCGACTGTGGACTCCGACTCCAGAAAAGTCGAAGTGTTGAACCATCTGTGAACTGTACTTCGACTCTTTGAAAGTCGAAGTCTGATAGTACTCTCTGACTTCTTAGAAGTCGAAGTCTAAACTCTGACTCTCTTAAAGTCGAAGTAGATATTGATTGATGAACTCTTCACTCCGACTTCTAAAAAGTCAAAGTCCTCTTACTCTGACTCCTGAGAAGCCGAAGTCTTTGTATTATACTCCAACTCCTTGAAAGTCGAAGTTTATTATTCCTTGTACTCCGACGCCCTTGAAGTCGAAGTTCGACATCAATTGGTGAACTCTTATTGTGATGGAACACCTCAGCCAAGCCCGTTAAACTGATAACGTACTTGATCCGAGTCCGCCTCCCGCGAACGGGCTGAAGCCTCGCAAGGGATACCAAACCACAGTCCGTGTAAACACAAAGGAAACACACCACATTTTATAAATATTTCACATTTACATAGCCAAATTTCCACAAAACTGAAAAGAAGTACAAGAGCCTGGGGCATACCCCGAGGTACAACTGAAGAAAGTAAACAACTAACTACAGTACACTGCTGGAACTGCCACTACACAACTGGAGATACCGACCCTGTACCGCTACGGCGCGGCTCTGAACCGGACGACGGTCGTGAAACCCTCCTCGCTCTCACCTGTGGGGGTAGGGGTGAGCCTCGCTAGTCACTGGCTCAGTAGGGAACTCCCCCAACACCGAGCAAACCAAACCATAGGTACGAAAGCAGTAAACAATACCAACAATTTATATAATAGCTAAGCAGGATATAAAAGCTGTAAAAGTACTCACCGTCTGCCGACTATGAAAAACAACTGTAATAATTAAACGGAAACCAGTACAGGTGTACAAGCTAAAGTAGAGACAGCCAAACACGAGCCACGTGAACTGGTTCGCGACACCAGAAACTGACTCGGACAAGCTAACACAGGTCTACCTCTCAGTCTCGCAGCCACGGACGAAAGGTCCAGCTGCCGCTCCACGTGAAAAGGTCAAGCACTGTGGAGACCAACCAAACCACCACCTGCGAACCACACGGTCACAGCCCATGCCTGGCACCTCTGAGAGATCCTGGCCCGGAACTCTCTAGAGTGAGGCACTAGAAAAGGACTAGCTGGGGTCCAGTACGTCTACTGGTGTCCGTACCCCCAACTACGAGCGCGCTACAAGTGACTAAAGACAAACCAAGTGTCACTGTCCCACTGTCGTCTTTCCCTAGCCGGACGTACAACTCAAACACAGGAGTGAGGGTGTCCAGGTCAGACGACACAGACCTCGACGGTACAACACAAGTACCGGGACAAAGCCCCGAGCTAACAGCCTGCTCACAAAGAACTTGGGGCACCCAACTGGAGAGGTAACCACGGTAGGCGTCGTACTACTCGCCACGTACACAAAATCACGTGCACGTCACACACAAACCACGTGAAACCTCAAGTAACACGGTCCACCACCACAATGAACCCCAACTGACTGCGTGAACAACACACAAACCAAAAGTAGCAACTAACTGCATACCTTGTATGCTAAACACGGAAACTACGTGCACTCAGTGCACAACAGGTGCCAACGCACCACTCATTAACGCTAAATATCATAAATAGTCATTTCTGTTTATAACAAGTAGGTGGCCACATCGACTGCCGCTTACAGGAAGTCGACGGCAAAGGATCTGGCCGTCTACATCCTGGCTGATGAGCTTGGCGACAAACGATGTTGACGCCAAGTTCTTCGGCCTCTAACCCTGCAGAAACCCTAAACCGATTCTACAGGTTTTCCAACCATTTAAACCACGATAAAACATACTGAAACAGTTCTTTTAACATGCATGAGTCCTAAACAACCCAATACATCGTGCTTCGTTCGCTAAATTACTCAAACCACCCATTAACCCCGCATGGTGCAACTTAATCCAAAAATGCATTAACATGCTGATTCAGATAGTTACGTCGTATTTTAATGTTTCTACGGAGCTAACCGGGTTCGTCCCCTACCTCAGAACGCGCTAAAACCTCCCGAAATCTCCCGGTTCACACCGAACCCTCCGCGAGCTCCCACGGGAATTGCACCACACCACGGCGTTTCCTCGCGCGATTCGGCAATGCCACGCGTCCCACGATCCTCCAAGCACCCTTCAGTACCTGTTGGAAGCTTTAGGAATGCAAAGGCGTGAAGCTGGGGCAAGAGAGAAAGAGAACCAGGTGCAGAACCTGCTCTCGGGTGACCCTATAACCTGCAGAATTCTCAGGTTGGCGTCAACCCCTCTGCCGCCAATAGCAACCGCCACCCTAAACGTCCACATCCTAGCCGCCAAGATCATGCAGTCAACGGCCACATATCTGGACGCCAACAGGTCAACGGCCACCCCTAGCCACCAACTCCAACTGAACTGCAGCAGGTCCTATTTCATTTCAGGACCAAACCTGCACTTCACCTGTTCAAGCCACACATCCATACCATACATTCCACACAACCACTCACAATGGCCTCACAATGGCCGCCACAACCACAACACACATGATCCGCATGGATCCGAAAAGCACGCGACGTTACATTACTATCATCTAAAAAAGAATTTCGACCTCGAAATTCATAATACAATTCAAGTTAAACAACTTAAACATACATACCTTTACAAGCATTATCATCTAAAAAAAAAATACAAAGGCTTATTCAAACATAGGGATACCCTTTAGCCATTTCCTTGGCTAACTCCAGGTATCCTCACCACCCAACCTATTTTCCCATCTTACTTTAACTAGCTCAATTTCTTTATTTCTTAGCTTCTTTATCTTTCGATCTGTGATCTGTACGGGTATTCTAGCATAGTCATATCCGGCCTCAGGTCACCACCTTGATATCTGATGATTTGAGCTGGATCTTCAATGCACTTTCTTAACATGGAGACATGGAAAATATCATGCACATCTGCAAAATCTGCTGGCAAATCCAGCCTATAAGCTGTTTCCCCAATTCTTTCTAACACTTGAAAGGGTCCCACATACCTTCGACTCAACTTTCCAGTCTTGTCAAATCTCATAATACCTTTACTCGGGGAAACTCTCAAGAAAACAAAATCTCCCACCTCAACTGAAGTGGTCTCCTCCGACATTTGCATAACTCTTTTGCCTGCTTTGAGCGCCTACAATTTTTCTTTAATAAGTTTCACTATTTCTGTGGTTTGCTGAATCAATTCAGGACCCCTAACTGCCTTTCTCCCCTTCATGTCAGTTCAATGGGGTTCTACATGGCCTTCCATATAAAGCTTCGTACGGTGCCATCTCAAGACTGGTATGATAACATTATTGTAGGCAAACTCAACCATTCCCAAATGATGTTCCCAGCTACCTCCCCAAACCAAACAACAAGCCCGCAACATATCTTCAATTGTCTGGATAGTCCTCTCTGTCTGACCATCTGTCTGGGGATGATAAGCGGAGCTATACCTCAGCTCAGAACCAATTTTTTGCAGACTTCTCCAAAAACCAGAAGTAAATCTGGATCTCTATCTGACACAATAGTCTTCGGAATACCATGCAGTGGAACATTCTTTTCAATATAATATTTGCTAATCTATCCACTGTCCAAGACATACTCACTGCCACTAATCTGCACACCTTGGTCAATCTGTCAACAAACACCCAAATTCCATTATGCCCTAAACTCGACCTTGGCAAACCTGCCACAAAATCCATAGCAATATCATCCCACTTCCATTGTGGAATGGGTAACGGTTGCAATAGACCTCCAGGCTTCTGATGCTCTGCTTTAATTTGTTGACAGATAGCACATCTTGCAACAAACTCCTTTATTTCTTTCTTCATATGAGGCCACCAGAAATACTTCTTCAAATCATGGTACATTTTAGTACTACCCGGATGGATAGTGTACCTAGATTTATGAGCCTCTTCCAGCACTCGCTGCTTCACCTCTCTTTCTGCAGGAACAAACAACCTGCCTCGGAGCCTGACCACACAATTATCATCAATAGAAACTCCTTCCATTTTTACAATTTCAGGCAAACTTGCATCTGCTCTCTGAGCCTCTATAATCTGCCAATACAAAGACGGCTCTACTGCACTAGCAGCTAAAATTGCCTGTCGCTGACTACTGGGCACATACAAGGAGTTCTCCACTACCTCTTCATACAACTTCCATTCTTTAATCATCATCAAATTCATATATGTCTTTCTGCTCAAGGCATCTGCTACAACATGGCCTTACCCGGATGGTAAGCCAAACTAAAATCATAATCCTTCAAATATTCAATCCATCTGCGCTAGCGAAGATTCAAATCTTTCTGCGAGAAGATATACTTCAACTTTTTATGATCTGTAAAGATCTCAAACCTCTCGCCATAACAGATAATGCCTCCACATTTTCAAGGCAAACACAACTGCTGCCAATTCTAAATCATGAGTGGGTAATTCT
>JACBKR010005705.1:0-16897 GCA_014218235.1 Colocasia esculenta | reverse complement strand
GTTGGCTGTGCGGCCAATCTATGTCGACTAATTATTCAGGCGTCCGAATAACTAATATTTCTCATGACAATATAAGTTCACTCTCTTTCAGAGGGAGGAATGGAGGGACTTGATTCAAAGCTCAAACTCCCGCCACAGCTATATATAAGAGGAGAGGTCTAATTAGTCTAACAAGTGGAGGGGTAAAGGGCCCACGTTGGAATACTCCTCACAGGTGGCCAAGCCTAATAGAGGGGACTTATTCCCTGCAACGCCATTCCTAGAGCTGAAATAATTAGTTACCTAATGTGACAGAGAATATTCACATGTACATATGAAAATTCCACAAGGTTGTACCCAAAAATATTCCTTCATTCTTTGAGAAAACATCCTCAAAAAAATAATTTTGACTATACATACATAAATATCTTTAAGAAGGGAAAATGGAGAGGAAAATCGTTAGCTCCCTATTGGAAGTGCACGTGGAAGAGCAGGAGAGAAGGGAGCGAAAAGCATTAGATAGGTCCAACTGAAGGGAGAGAAAGAAAGCGCAAATAATATTTAATGGTAGATCTAAAATTTTATTTAGTTGGTGTATTTTTTAGATATATTATTTTTTTAATTTAGTGGAGTTATTAATAATAAAATTTTACATATTTAATAAAAAAAATTCAATTCAACAGAGTCCAATGACTCCACTAACCCTAAAGTAGATCCACCATTGGGCAGTGCCCACTTGCAACACCAACACCCCCCCCCCCCCCCCCCCCCACAAGCAGTTGAGGGAGCACCCAACTCAACCCAAGCAGGGAGGGAAGGAGGGAGGAAAAGAGAGGGGGGTGGTGATGTTGGCGGTGGTGGCGGTAGGTTTTGTGGTGGTGGCGCCACCAGCACATGTGTGCCCGGTAAATGCCAAAACAGCTCTTATAACTCCGTTGTGATGCGTCTCCTCTTCCCATCTCTGTTGCGGGTCCAAAGCGAAGTGATTGTTGGACCACCGAGTCCTTTGATAAGTTCTCTAACAATAAGACATGTCTGTATACGAAATCTTAGATTTGGAGTTGGTAACTTTATGAGACTTTATCAATATTTATTAGTAATAAAATCTTGATATTATCGAACTATTTTATGAGTTAACAGATCTAATAAGTGGTAATTAAATTATCAAAAATATAAGTTATTCAAAGTATACGAGTGAATTTAGTTGAGAGTTTGGACGGGGTTAGAGATGGACAAAGATGAGGTTAAGGAAGAATGATGTTTGAGAGGGGGGATAAATTAAACTCAGTTATTTTGGGAGTTAAAGGAGATAAGAGTGGGGTTAGACTACCCCAACTTTTTTAGAGGGGTAGTTTTAAACCCCCCCCCCCCTCCACTCTTTTTATTCATTGGACTCACATATCATATTCAAAATATTTTTATTTAAAATATGAATTAAACAATCTCATGTTAAAAATCAACGATTACTTATCCCCTTGTCAAATTCGCATATTAATATACATTTCTAGGAAGAATCCAACACCACCACCTCGTGACCCTACGTTGTTTGTGCGGATTTGCATGTGGACCACAGTAAAAACTCATAATAAAAATGAAAGAGATAAATTGGAATGTTAGAGTACCACTTTAGCTAAGGATTAATTTCCTTCTATATGGCATAAGAACTTAAATATGCATTGACCCACTTTGTTATTGTCCAAAAAAAAGACCCACTTTCTTTTTCCAAGAATTATTCTACCCCTATGAAGTGCACTTAGAAGTAGACAAATATGACCGATATGGTTGGTTGCCGGAAAATAGAATTTAAACTCAAAATCTCTCTCAATAAAAAGAAAAGGAAAGAAAAAGTTTGTGACCACTAAAGTGCGACTTTTAGTGCGAAGGCACACTCGCCGATGCCCACTTCAAAAATCAGTTGATCATGCCTTCACTACATGACAAAAGAACAATAAACACAGAGTGAATGCTTTGTCATTTGCTTCAGGTTTTTCTACCTCCTTTTTAAACGTCACTTCATATAGACGGTAATTTAAGTAAATATAATTATATATGTGTTTGGAAATGTCTTATTGCACAACCTGCATAGGAGATGTGTGTGCACATTACCTCGTGATGGTATCACACTATCACAGCGCGATATCGAATAATCAGTGATTATTCGATGTGTGCATACATCCTCTTCCATAAGGTGTGCAACAAAATGCTCTCTATGTGCTTTATCCATGGAGCAAATGACTTATATTCAGTTGGAAGACTCGTGGCTAATGTTAAACACAATTATTGTTTGGGGTAAAAAAAATATGAATAAATAATAGTTAATTTTACTCTAACTTATTATCTAGGATAAAAATATATATATTAAACTATAGTTTTGGACAAGATGCTTTCATTGAGAGTTGAACTCAAGACCTCCCGCTTACTAAACGGGTGCTCTAACCAACTGAGCTATGAAAGCTTTGTTGATCAAAATATTTAACACACATATCTATACCTTTTATAGAACAATCAACTACACATTGCACATCGATTGTAGCATCTCTCTCTAATATCCTCCTGACAAGTTTATTTGTAGAATTAGCCCTCCAGTTTTTTCATGTTATGTTTAGCAACCTAGCTACTTTGCAGTACATTAAAAATGCTCTCATCTTTGCCACAAGTGAATATATCATCGTGTCAAAAAAAAGTGAATATATCATCAAAATCTCTTACTTAACTTTGATTGACCATTAACTATATCAGAAGAAGCTCTGAAACAGACACTCTCTCTCTCTCTCTCTCTTTGTATTTCCATCTATTATTTCCCTACCACAACACTAATCAAAAAATCCGTAACTCCAAATATTTATTTGGCTGGACACAAAAAGGTTACTAAAAGTATTACCACACTTATAAGCAGAACAGTTTTATAAATAAATTCACAAGGGAACTGCTTATAAAAAAATGACAAATTAATTAAAATTTTTTATTAAATATTTAAATTATTTTTTAATTTTTAATAAAATTATAATTCATTACTAGAATTGTTATCTTCTATACAGTATATGTCAAATTTATTATAGTAAAAATCTCTCTGTTATAGTCAGAAATTTTTAATTAATTTATCTTTAAAAAAATCAAAACAATTTTTATATAAAGTATCAATCTTAAATTTGATCATTTATGCGAAATGTTTATAAATAAATATCATTTAATTTGCGCACATTTAATTTAATACTATTATTTTAGTATTTTATCATGTCCTCTCGTTGAGGTAGTAGTAGATTAAATATGCACAAGTCACAACAGCGGGGGACAGGAGTCGGTGAAAGAGGTCACGCATCCGATGATGTGTTCAATCAATCCGTCCTCACTCCCCATTTAATGAGGTGGGGCCCCGCTCCAACCCCACCACCACCCCCCCCCCCCATCATTATCTTATCCCTTCTCTCTTCAGAACGTGAAAGCCACGTGGCAGCATCCTCCGCGTCCTCCAGTGCGTGCCTGGCTAGTTGGGGTTTATTGTACTATAAATCCATTTATTATAATACTCCATTGTATTTGTGATATAATTTTATTTATGCGACTATTTATATTTAAGCTCTTGTTAGGCGAGAGCTTTTTTCCTTCATTCTTATAATATAGTTAGTTTATATGAAAGTGATAAAGATATGAAGATGAGGAAATCTTCATTTAAAAAATACAGACAATATAAAATTCACACATTTTAACGAACTTTTTATCTACAAATCTTGTCACGTTCATACAAACTAGTTAGGTAAAAAAATGTAAGGCACTTATTGCTCACCATAATATCTAATAAATAGTATTGCAGTACTTGCTGCATGTGTTTCCTTTTTGTATTATTTCTAGTGGATAGCAATTGGCATCCAAAACTAGGGACTGGTCGTTCAGCCTAATTCACCTTTTTTTTTTCAAATTGAAATCAACTCAAACTTTTTTTGAACTGAAATGATAAAAAAATAGATTTTAAGTCATCATAAATTTTAAACTCACACATGCGTTAACCAACTGTGCTATAAGACTTGACGTGAAATTATAAAATATTAATTATATATATATATATCGATTCACCTCAATTTCACAATGAGAAATCAAATTGAATCGAGAGCTCTCTCAAACCAAACTCAATCGACTTGATTTGTTCGGCTCGATTTCTCGAGTTGAACCAAAAAATGAACTAACAATGCTATCCAAAACAATCAATTGTTCATCCCATTCTACATTTGTCAACCTAATTAATGGACCAAACGCCCTTAAAGTTGGAAGTTGGAGGAGAGATGAGTTTAGATGACCAATGTATATGACTAGAGAAGTTTTTACTTGTGGAAGTATGATAAGGTCCAGATCAATGCTACTTTTGACAGCTCTCATCCAATTCTCGCACATAGGGATCTTGATGACCACATGTATCTCAATCGTGTTTGCGCCACTCGATAGTATTATGTGATACCTTTAGTACATTTGCCAATTATTTTACAATAATACTTTTATTTAGATTATCATGAATTATCTCAGTTCAATTGTTGGTCTAGAACTACCTAAAAGTCAACATCTAAATTCTTAAAACCAGTGATTCTGGAACTAAAAGTTGATGGTAACTTTATCTTTGACAACCCTAAAGTGAGTGATATGAAAATTGAGAAATGCTTGTTGGTAGTTCAAACTAGCAACAAAGCCTACTTATTAAGTGGCCAAAGGTCATTTCAATTTTTTTCTCTCTCTTTTCAATAGTCAATAAAATTATTTGACAAATAATTTATTAAACTAGCAATAAATATTTCTCATGAAAATTAGCATTCAATAGTGAGGTCAAACAAACACCTGAATTTTAAATGGGTATGTTTGGATGACATTTAGATAACATTTTCTAGTAGTGTAAATCTCATGAAAAATAACTAAAGCATGCCTACTTAAACATGAGCAAGTATTTCAAGAGAAACTGAAATTATTTTATTTTTGTCTTCCAAGTATCAGTGACATAAATAAGAACTGCCAAATACTGCTAGAACTGTCTCTCCCTCTCTCTCGCTTTCATTGTTTTATTCAATATATTCCAAATACTACATCTTTTTGTGTAGAAGTATGATAAAGTTAAACAATATGTATATCATATAATTTCTTTTGACCATTAGCAAAATAAGAGTAAAGCTTAGAAGATACGACAAGGATAAATTTATAATACAATAAAAATTTGTTTAATAGTATAGCTTTTTATTTTGATAATATTTAAGGATATAATTGAGTCTATATGAAGTATCCGACAAGAGGGATGTGATGGTGCCACGCTCTCTCACATTCTTATCCCCATTATCCAATCATGAGGTTGGACGTACGGTCGCACTAAACATCTTAAGTTTGGTGCTTATAACTTGGAAGTGTCAAATTTACCACCATCAATTTTAGGATCAGATACTAAGTACAAATATATTTCTCAACTAAAAATTGTAAAAAATAAATGGAAAATTAGTTCAAAACTACGTACAGCTAACTATTTTTCTCTAGTCCTCTTACAGATTTTAGTTAAAGATTTTTCTGTATATGCCTTTATTTATCTTGATAAATGGGAAGAAGAAACTACATCTCCATTAATTCCTTCAAGAACTTTGCTTTCACATGATAATAATGCATAGAAGTATCACTATTTTTATATGGACGGACATGTTTCCTTAGCAGATTTTTCGATTCCCCTACGCTCAAGAACCAGCAGTTTAGTTGTCATATCCTTAAAATTAAAATGAAGGCTACACTCTCACTCTCACTCTTCAAGTTTTGAGAATACTTTAATAATATTTCTATAAATATATTTCCAAGATGTAATAAATTAAGGTCTTACTTCTTAAAATGATTAAAAGAAAATTTTGTATTTTCTTTTTTTTCTTTCTTCTAAGAAAATAATTGATATGTAGGGATTGAGTACAGTACTGACATGGTGTAGTCAAAATAAGGATCCATATATATATTCAACATGACAACGCAAAGATAAAAAGTTGGTCCATTTTATGAATATAATATCAAAAGATGAAATCAATAATATAGAACGCAAACCGTAGGGAAGAAAATAGAGTTTTCTTCCCATCTGTAAAATTTTAAAATGCCATATATAATCTTCAGTTCCGTGAATTGCCATAAGTCACATAACATGCTATATTGAAATCACAAATTTCCCATCAACTTAGACTTCGCAACAATACGATGAGATCACATATCCCAGGGTCATTTAATTTTTTTATTTTCATATTATATTTTAATGACTAAAAATAGGAAGTACAAGAAGTATAAGCTGTATTTGATACATGAGAAGTACTTTTGACAACTCATGAAGCGAGAGCATACAGTATATATATAAATACAATATTTTAGTGTGGAAAAATACAAAACAAACCCACAGACGGAGTTAACAACACAAACTATAGAGATATACAAACGAAGAACTTCACTAATCACCATAGTTGAGTACTCTCTCTACACCCAGGGCTTCAACGGCAAGTTTCTTGTGTAAGATCTCCCTTCCCCACGATGGTTTTCTATGCACTTCCATACTCGTTAGAAAATAGTCGACGAATTTCTATTGTCTACTCTTCGTAGACTCTTAAATTTATTTGATAGAAAATAACTTGCATCTACGAAGAAGAAGAATGGTCAAAGGAGTCCGGGAGTTAGAAGTCTTCAGAGAGCATCTTTCATCACTCATGTCAAAAAATTGGCCAGAACATAGGGAAGCCGAAGGCTAAGGAGAAAAAATAGTGAAAGCGAGCTAGTCTATTTGACTTAGTCCTCCCTTACTTGCAAGTCTCTTATAAACATGTGTCGAGAGTCCTCTTGGCACTTGTTCCTTCCTGGCCATGGAGACGAACAGCAGGGGATGGTCGAGTAGACATCATATAGGAGTGGTCGTTGGAATGGTTAGCTGAGGAGACATGCACCATTCTTGCGGCATGGGCTGGACTATAGAGATGTCGTTGACTTCTCTGAAATAGAGAGGGGCATGTTGGGCAAAAAAGAAAGTCTTCCTTGTAGTTGTAGGTGCATGCCAAGCGACGGACTAACCATGCTCTGGCGTGGTAGGGATGGTCAAGGGGCAAGAGTAAGACACCCTACGCTCGGAGAGGGGGGGCTCATCGTGACCCAGAGGGTTGAGGACTCACCCCTGACGAATGTTGGACTGGCTACTGGCTAGAGATAGCAGGCCTGGGGGCCAATGAGTCAGAACTTTGGTAGGTTGGGCCCTACCCTGTTCGTTCTATGGGCCACTGCTATAGAGCGGGTTGGGCTCGACCCCATCCTCTTATGCTAGTGGGTGGGGAAAACGGGCCCTAATGGGACAACCGATTTTATCCCACCTCACAACCCCCCCCCCCCCCCATTCACGAATATAAGGAACTTAGGCCTGACAACAGGTTTGGAGAGAACAGTGGTTGTTCCTTTTTGGATCTAGTGATGGCTTCATCTATTGCCACATGTTGTGGTTATCAATAGTCCAAGGCCACCGAAACCACTCCTTTTCCCTTGGGGAAACAAAGATTGGATAGCCATTATAGAGAGGCTTAGTGCCAGGCAACTGTTGGTGAGGGCGATGGCGGCTACTAGATGCAAATCACTATGTGGGTGGTGAATCGAGGGACAGGGGGTTGCAATGTCTAACCATGGACGCCTTGTACAAGATAATGATGATGGGAAGTGACAAAATGGCATCTTCAAGAAGCAGCGAGAATGACTCCCTCCTAGCCCTCTACAAATTGAAACATTAGGCGTGTTCATCTATGTGTCCTACCTCCCATCCTCGACAGTTTGCTCGGCCACTCCTTCTGTAATATCTATAGGAGGTTGTTTGCTATCAAATCCACCAGGGGGTGGGTGGGATGTACTACTTTAAAGACAACCCTTCTGAGAGGTTTTTGAACTTCTCTCCTTGCTTTCCTAAGATCAAAGATTGGTTAGTACACAGTGTGCGCACATAACCATAGAAGGTTGATGTATGTCCCTCACGGTGGTGAGATAGACAGATATGAGATTGAAAGGAAGGACCACATAAACTATCCTCATAGTCCATATTGAAATTAGCACGATGGTATTGGTCCATTTTCAACAAGCAAACAAGCAATCAGTCGATGTTGAACAAAGATATAAATCAAACAATATGGTTCAAACAAGTTATGATACTTACACTTAATTTAAGAGTTTCACAATTGATTAGATAGATTGAAAGAATTTGGTGTCACTCCAGATGAAATCTTAGTTGTATGGATTTAGATATTTCAGGATAAACTAGAATCACCTTTAATTCACCACGCAGTTTTAGATCCTGACGACTTCCATTTTCCAAAGGGGATCAGCACTATGAGAGAAAAAGACGGTAGTGAAGAACTATAGAGAGCTGTGGTTGGTTGTTGATCACGGAAGGGAGATTCGGGAAAAGATGGAACACAACAAGAAAAAGCGGGTTTTCAACGGACAGATTCTGTCGGAAATCCGTCGGAAAACAGACCTTCTGACAACTTTACGGCGAACGACCGTTGGAAAATAGTTCGTCGGAAAAATAGCGTCAGAAATTATCGATGGGAAAAAAAATCAGTCGGCAATCGTCGGTACTTTCGATAGAAATATCCGTCGGAAATTTTCCGACGACAAAAATTCGTCGGTAAATTGACGGAAAGTTCGGTCAGAAAATCCGTCGAAAATTTGACCGATTCACCGACGGAAATAACCGTCGGTAGTAGGTAACTTCTGACGGAAATAGTCATCGGTAAAACGTCAGAAATTTCGATGGTTTGCCGACGGATAGATTTCGTCGGCAGTCTTGTGTGCCGACGTTGTTTCCGACGGATATTGTCTATCGAAAAATTCGTCGGAAATAGCCCACTTAATTTTTTAAAAATATAATTAAATAACAATGTTAAATTACAAAATCTGCTAAAAAATTCATACATTCCACAATAAATAACAATTAACATAAAATCATCAATCACAACAAATATAAATCATAAAAATAATAAGAATTAAAAATCAAGAAAAGTCTGATGGATCGTCCGTTGTCCCCGCCTCAGGATCGTCAGGTGCTGGAGGATCCTAAATTTTAAAAAATAAAATATTAGAAACATAAATAAAAAAAATAATATACAGATTATATTTCAAAATTTTAAATTTAAAACATATTAATATTCACTAAGTTTAATTAGAAAATATTTATGATCATTTACACTTGCATTTTATTTTAGATTAGTGGTTTGAGCGCCGAACCCAATCCAGAATCCGAATAGAATTCCGTCAATTCTGACACGTCACTCTTACGCACCCGGTCGTGTCGGAGCGAACGGCACGCCGATCGGATCCCTATTTCTGATTTTGGACCCCCCAGGTTGCGTGTCTTATCCTTACACTTATATTTTTTTTAGATTAGTGATTTGAGCGCCGAACCCAAACCGAGAATCCATTAGGATTCCGTCAATCCCCACGTCACTGTCACCACCGGTCGTGTCGGAGCAAACGACACACCGATCGGATCCCTATTTCTGATTTTGCACCCCGGGTTGTGTGTTTTGATCATTTTCATTTATGTTTTTTTAAGATTAGTGATTTAAGCGCCGAACCCAATCCAGGAATCCGAATAGAATTCCGTCAATTCTCACACGTCACTCTCACCCACCGTTCTTGTCGGAGTGAACGGCACGCCGATCGGATCCCTATTTCTGATTTTGGACCCCCCAGGTTGCGTGTCAGATCCTTTACATTTAGATTTTTTTTAGATTAGTGAAATGAGCGCCGAACCCAAATTGAGAATCCTATTAGGATTCTGTCAGTTCTCACACATCACTGTCACCCACCGGTCGTGTCAGAGAGAACAGCACGCCGATCGGATCCTATTTCTGATTTTAGACCCCCAGGTTGCGGTTTGATCCTTTTCATTTATGTTTTTTTAATATTAGTGGTTGAGCGCCGAACCCAATCCGGAAATCCAAATATAATTCCGTCAATTCTCACACGTCACTCTCACCCATCCGGTCGTGGTGGAGGTGAACGGCACGCCGATCGGATCTCTATTTCTGATTTTAGACCCTCAGGTTGCGTGTTCTGATCCTTTACACTTAAGTTTTTTTTTTAGATTAGTGATTTGAGCGCCGAACCCAAATCGAGAATCTGATTATTCCGTCAGTTCCTACACGTCACTGTCACCCACCCGGTCGTATCGAAGTGAACGGCACATCGATCAGATCCCTATTTCTAATTTTGGACCCCTAGATTGCGTGTTTTGATCTTTTCATCTATATTTTTTAAGATTAGTGGTTTGAGCGCCGAACCTAATCCGGGAATCCGAATAGAATTCCGTCAATTCTCAAACGTCACTCTCATCCACCCGGTCATGTTGGAGCAAATGGTATGCCGATCGGATCCCTATTTCTGATTTTGAACCCCCAGGTTGCATGTTTTGATCCTTTACACTTATGTTTTTTTATGTTAGTGATTTGAGCGCCGAACCCAAACCGGGAATCCGATTAGGATTTCGTCAATTCCCACACATCACTGTCACCCACCTGGTCATGTCGGAGCGAACGGCACGCCGATCGGATCCTATTTCTGATTTTGGACCCCGGGTTACGTGTTTTGACCTTTACACGGGTTTTTTTTATAGATCTTTTTTATACATATCAGGTGGCTTTTTTATCCTTCCATAAGTTGATTATATAAAGGGATCTTCTTTTAAGGCTTCTTAATTGGATTTATTTTTTCCCTTTTGAGCTCTTTGGACACCGACTCATAAATTGAGCTGGGTGGCTTCCAGCTGTATGTGAGGATAGATATCAAACAGTCTTCAATGAGTTTTAAGCTATGGGAAGAGGGAAAGTCTTATTATCTGTCACAGCTTTAGAGAAGTAGGGTGAAAAGTGAAAAATAGATTTCAATAATTAAATATATTACTTTTCACTCTACTTCTTAAACAAATAATAATAATATTTTTCACTCTATCTTAAACAATAATTGGGTTTTTTAAGATTAAGGTTTATGTGTTTTAACAGTTAGATTAGTGGTTTCATTCATTCAAACTATATGAAATTAATAGTAATACTGACCTCAGAGGCTTGCTGTGAGAGGCCTGCTCCTCAGATGGCAGCGAGAAGCTGCTCGACCATGGCGCCAAGCTGTAGGCTTTTAGCGACAGCTGCCGCGACAGCTCTTCCGGATGAGGGTTCTAATGTCTCTCTACCCTGTCGGGCGTCGCAGCAGATGAACTCGTGTAGGCCGGAGGAGCGACCAAACTCGCATATGAGGACAACACTGGAGTAGTATCCCGGTTGTCCTCAAAGTCGTACACTCAGCCCTTCCTCGGTCTTCCTGTTGTGTCAACCCAGGCCTCTGGATTCAGTCTGGCTGGAGAGTGCCCTCTACATAGCGATCCGCCATCGTCTTGTCATAGGTCTCCTGGAGAAACAAATAAAAAATATATTATTCAAATCCTATTTTATATTATCTAAATTGAATTCAAAAATTAGTTCAAATCCCACGGGGATCATGTTCATAAGGAATTTCTATGAGGTAAATGTAATAGGTTATGTCTCAAACAACAAAAAAGGCCTTGCAAAGAAGAGAAATTCAGCAAGATTAAATGTCACGAGAATGATGACAACAGAAAAACACAAGTACATAAGAGTGTTGTATTTAAGGAGTAGCCTAGTAATTAACCATCTATGTACGATAAAAAATTATGAGGTCATGGATTAAAATCTCACATGAAATAGGTTTACAAAGAATTTTAAAAGATGATCAAATATGGGCTAGTTTTCCACACAAAAAAATGTGTTTACTGTTTTCTAGAGTTCATTCTATCTCTGATCTATCCTAATAGCAAACATGTCCTAAGACCCAGGAGGGGGAGGGGGGCTGGCAGGGGTGGGGGAGGGGGTGGGGGTCACGGAGAGGGGTAGGGGGGGGGGCTGGCAACACGAGTGGGAGAGGGGGGGGGGGTGGTCTTTGCCGGGAGGGGGTGGGGGAGGGAGGGGTGGGGTCAATGAACATTGAGAGATCAAGACAATCACTCGTTCAATGAACATTGTAGCATTTCAAATTTCAATGACAATATACTATGAGTAGTAACAATAGCAATGAACATTTCTTCATTCAATCAGTCTAGTCAATAACAATAGCATTCATTAATAACAATGCAGTAACATTCATTAAGAGGGGGAGCCACTGTATAGGGAGGAGGGGGGACTGTGTAGAGTAGTCGGGAGGGGGAGGGGGGGGACTATGCAGGGGGGGGGGGGGGGGGGGGGGGGGGGGGGGGGACTATGTAGGGGAAGAGCAGGGGAGGGGGGGGGGGAGGGCAGTCACAACCAAGGAAGGGGGAAGGGTAGTGGAGGTGGGGGGGCAGGAAGGGGGAGGGCAGGGAGGTGGGGCGCAGGAGGGGGAGGGTAATGGCGGATGGTGGGGGGGGGGGGTTGCACAGGAAGGGGGGGGAGGGCGGTGGCGGTGGGGCGCAGGAGGGGAAGGGGCAGTGGCGCGGTTAAACAGGAAGGGGGGGAGGGCAGTGGAGGTGGGGGCGCAAGAGGGGGGGGGTAGTAGCGGAGTGGGGGAGGTTGCATAGGAAGGGGGGGGAGGGCGTGGAGGTGGGGCACAGGAGGGGGAGGGGTAGTGGCAGAGGGGGGGGGGGGGGGGGGGGGGGTTGCACAAAAAGGGGGGGAGGGCGGTGGCGGTGGCAAGTGGGGCGCAGGAGGGGGAGGGGCAATGGCGGGGTGGGGGGTTGCACAGGAAGGGGGGGGTAGTGGAGGTGGGGCACCGAAGGGGAAGGGGTAGTGGCGGAGGGGGTGGGGGGGTTGCATAAGATGGGGGGAAGGCGGTGGCGGTGGGGCGGAGGAGGCATCGGGTACCTAAGATCCACGATGGCGGTGCAGGTCACGGCGACAGAGGTGGCGGCTCATCGGGCGGAGGAGGCGGCGCCGTTGGTTCTAGGAGCTCGCAGGCGGAGGAGGCGAGGCGACTATCCAGAGGTGATGAGAGAGAGAGAGAGAGAGAGGAGGAGGAAGGCAGGAGGGGGGGAAATGGGGGGTTGACGACGGATATTTCGACGGAACTTTTTCGTCAGAATATCCGTCGGCATTTCCTACGGATTCTTCGATGGAATAAAACTTGTTGGTATTACCGACGACATTTCCGACGTATTATGTTCCGTTGAAAATTTCGATGGATATTTTCCGATAGTACATGTCTGTCAGAGTTTCCGACGGTATTACCGATGAAATATTTCCATCGGAAATATCCATCGGTAATGCCGCTATTTCCTTGTTGTGGAATAGGAAGCCGGGTCAACGGTTGTGGTACAACCTGCTCGATTCGCCGTGAGGGAATCCACGGGGTACAGAAACTTAAGAAGGTTCTAAGAGAAGGTTCGCTAGTCCAAAGGGACAGAATGCCCAATGGAGAGCTTATCTTCACCGGAAGGGTGTGTGGAGCCTAGGATGTGAGGGAAGGAGGTCCCTCGACCAAGATGGAATGCCCTGTATGTAACAGATTATAATACAAGTGTTCTGGATGGCACAGAAGTCGCGCTCTGTCTACAGTAAGAATCGCGACGGACATAGACATCGTGTATCAAGATCGCGTCAGTCACCCGGTCGCAGATCTGAGAGCCCCACAAGGCTGTCAAAGTTGCGTCTGGTCCCTGTGGATGGACTGCAGACAGAAATACGACAAACCAAACCATCGCAAAATAGGAAGAAAAATGCGACCGGCTAAAAGGCCGCGTATAAAACAATGAATCGCGACCACTGTGTCTGTCGCGAATTCAAAAGGCAACCCGATAATAAAAAACAAAGTAGTAAACAAGGAGTTATGCACAGGAGTTTCAACAAACACACAACATGCTTTCAATAGGGTACTGAAGTAAGTAGAAAAGACACAATCTCACATGAACAACACAGATCAACTCATCATATTGTTTCTTTTACTTACTTTTCTTTTTCAATTTTTTTTAAGATTCCACAAGTTGGCTAACCACAGGGAGAACAGAAATGGAGGAAAAGAAGGAGGGGCACACGAGGGTGCCAAGAGGAGAGTGCCACGTGGGGCATGGCGGAAAGGTGTCCCACTGTGATCACCAATTTATAGATATGCTTTTTCGTTCTTCGAACTACTAGCGTCCACAGAGAAAATAATGAGGGAAGAGGGAGAAGAATGGTGGAGATTAACTCCTCGATGTGTAATCATGATCGCCAGGTACTCGTGGGTATCGAAGGAGAAAAGTGTAATAAATGCAAAAGGGAGATGATCGTGAAATACCTTTTAGAGCAGGGAGATTGCGTGGGAGGATGTGGGTTCACTTTTTCTTGTACAAGCACGGCCGACCGTGGTAGAAGACTTCTTCTTAATTTGATTACCCTTACAAAACACACAAAAATAAAGAATTAGCCAAAGACTTGTAGCATCAAACTCTTAGATAAAAATAAGCATGAAAAGTGCATGGAGAAGATCTCACCTTTTGGTGGTTTTTAAAACCCCTAGAAAAATAGGTGGTGTGTGTATGCATGCATGTGTGTGTGTGTGTGTCTCGATGGAGTGTTGATTAAAAAGAAGA
The DNA here is from genome assembly GCA_014218235.1 of Colocasia esculenta. Taxonomy (NCBI): domain Eukaryota; kingdom Viridiplantae; phylum Streptophyta; class Magnoliopsida; order Alismatales; family Araceae; genus Colocasia; species Colocasia esculenta. Next base: position 2,355 of record JACBKR010005705.1, on the reverse strand, counting down.
ATAAACAAAAGGTAGATAGCCAGATAGATAGTCACAGTGGGAACTTGAAGAGGGAATAAAAAAATATAATATAAATAAGAGGAGGAGGATGGATGCTTCCCCTTAATGATGGCAACACATGAGGATGCTTGCTAGTGCTTGAGGAAAAGAGGAGGAAGCGGCGGTGCTGCTCCTGCTGCTTGATGATGGAGATGAGAAAGGTACTTGAAGACTTGAGGGAAGAATCAGGCAGGACCTCACCTTGAGATTGGCTCTCTCAACTCACTAGACGTAGGGGTTCTCTGGAATGCTATTGTGTACGTCTCTAACCTTGAGAATGATGAGACAAAGGAGTGTATATATAGGAGTAGAGGCTCAAAGTTTGAGGTGGACAATGAATGAAAATCGCGACGGATACAGTGGTCTCATTTAAAGTTGAATCGCAACGGGTCACCGGTCACATTTATGAATTTCCTGATTTTGTTTATGGAAACTTGCCAAAAGTCAGATATAGAAAGTTGAATCGCGACGGACATTCCAGACGTATTTTAAGAAAAGGCAAAAAGTATCTCCCAAAAATAAAATAATAAAATAACTAAGAAATATGGAAGTTCAAAATCGCGACACATTGACCCAACGCGTTCAAGGTGTTTAGCAATCAATGGTGCAATCAATGTTGGATTATCAATCGATGTAGACTCAACAATCGATGTTACAACGCGATGGTTTGACCAGACTCGAATAAGGCAATCGATGTTGTCACTGATCGACAGTTGACCCGACGGACTTAAGATCAATCTATTGTTGGTCACCAGTCGATGCATAATCGCGACGGTGTGACCCAATGTGTTTTGTTTGTTCTCCATCAGTCGATATAAAATGCGACCACTGTGTTCGTCGCGAATTAAGAATTTCTGCCCAAACCTCCAGCAAGCTAGGAAAATAAAGGGGAAGCACCAGGAAATGGAGGAAGATTAGGGGAGACCCTGAATAATGGGGAAAAAATACTCTCATAAGGCAAAAAGAAAGCCATTTGTGGCATTATAGCATCATTTGAGATTTGCCCACGATGACGTCATTTTTAGCGTGTTTATAACGTGCACCATTCCCGCAGCATGGGCGGGGCTACAAGGATGTTGTTGGCTTCTCTAAAATAGAGAAGGGCATGTTGAGCAGGAAAGGAAGCATCTCTCTGTAGTTACAAGCATGTGCCACGCGGCTAGCTAACCATACTCAGACGTGGTAGGGATAGGTGATCAGGTGGCAAGAGTGGGGTGCCATGTCCCTAGAAAGGGGGTCTCGTCATGGCCCAGGAGGGTCAAGGACTCACCCCTAGAGAATGCTAGACTGTCCTAAGACAATGGGCTCAAGGGGTTGGGGCTTTAGTGGGCTAGGCCCATAAACTATTCATCTCTATGGGTCATCGTTCAGGAGCAAAGCAATGGGTAGGCTTAGCTCCGTCCTTGTCATTCCTCAACGTGAAATGTTGAAACAGGCGGTTATAACACACAAGGAAACAAAGTAAGTACTAAAGAAATAGCAAACCATTAGACAATGAAATAACTCAATAATTAAGTAATAATTTTATTCATTATCAAATCACTAATTATCTATTACATCCACTAATTCAAAGCCAATACTTAGGATCCATCATAATACTTACATTGGAAATAAACTAAATCAAATCAAACTATACTAGACTCTACTAAACTCTAGGGTAGCTTCTCTACGCCACTACGATCATCTGGGCTGCTCGTCACACTTGACCTTCATCGTCTGTGTATTTGTCGTCATCAAACTTGCCTGAAAAATCTTAAGTAGCAACTGGGTGAACGAGACGCTTAGTAGGATTTATATCTCATTAATTAGGTATGTTTTAAGTGATTAACATATTAACAAGCATAGTAGCTAATGATAAAGCAATGAGTCAAGATGATAACGAGAGCAAGAACATGATGATATCAAGTAATAACTAACAAGATCTCACATGAATATGTATCAAGATATATAAAGAGTAAAGTTTAGCCACATCATGAGTAAATACCACACCAGGGCAACATATACAAGTTAATAACTTTATCAAGCATGAATTCAAGAGGCAATTGTCATAGATTAATGAAGCTAGTCAAGTATTGGGTGTAATGCCAGATATCATATCTAATAAAACTCTGACAGATACATGCACTTTTGGGTGCTCCTCCTAAGACCAGCTCGGACCCTATAATTTCCAAACATTGGTTGTGGATCCATGATCCCATGTAATATCTAGACTATCAGTCAAAGGTTATAGAGTTCCAAGAATAAGATGAGAAGTGATCAGACGAATAGACGAGTTTATCGTGGATGAAAGAGAGAAGAAAGTACTTCTCATTATCT
>JACBKR010005704.1:0-16775 GCA_014218235.1 Colocasia esculenta | reverse complement strand
CACTTGTTTTCTCGTTTATGCTTTTTGCAAGGTAACCATCGGAGCTAAATCTCTTTATCGGCCGGCCGGGGAAGGAGTAAGGAGGACCCACACACATCAACTCCTGCGATCTTTGGGTGAAGGTAAGTATGCATTTCGTCCCTTTCCGCCCGTTTCATTCAGTACCCACGTGTACCTGGCGATCACACTCCATCTCGTGCACACATGCACCTTCTCCTCTTTTCTTTCTTTGTTTTTCTACTTTTCCACCCATTTCCATATCATTTTCTTCTACATCATAAGGAGCATCTTTCTTTTTTTAAAAATCATCCTCTTTGTGGGATGGTGTTTCGAGAAAAAGAAACATGTCTACACCGATGAATGCTGGAGGAAAGCTGACGCATGCTTACGCTGTAGGAATCATAATCACCGCATTTTTGAATGCCTTGTGCTGAAGGAGAAGGAGAAACGTCCAAATGGGCAAAGGAAACAAGGCAGACTATAAGCGTGGAGGAAATGGAGACCATAGAAGAGGGTGGAGTTGTGAAAGATACATTAATTACAAGTCTTTCTCAATCAGCATTTGTTTGTTTATACTGGCGCTACACATTCGTTCATATCTCAGAACTTTGTTGATACATTAAATATCAAACCTCCATCTATGGGTTTTGAATTTCCTGTCACAACACCACTGGGGGAGAAAGCCAAATTGAACAAATATTTTCTTTAGTGATGTAATGATTGGAGAACTCAATCTAAGAGCCGACCTGGTGTGTATGCCCATGGAAGACTATGATGTTATATTAGGAGCGATTGGCTATCCACCTATGGTGCTAGTGTTGATTGTAGAAGAGGGAAGATTTCATTTAACAAATTCCCTAAGTTGACTTTCACGGGACGTAGACACAAGAGACACTTGTCTCTCGTCTCTGCTATTCGTGCACAAAGTATGATTAGGAAAGGATGTGTGGCATTCTTTGCCGCTATGATAGTCGAAAAGAAGGCAACTAAGGTAGCAGACATACACATAATGCAAAACTACTCCGACGTTTTCCCTGATGAGCTGCCAGGCATTCCACCTGAATGAGATGTGAATTTCTCTATCGATCTAACCCCTGGAGCTGCACCGGTGTCACGTCAACTTCATAGAATGTCTCATGCCGAGCTAAAGGAACTGAAGGAGCAATTGATGGAGTTGCTGGAGAAAGGTTTCATGAGACCGAGTACTTCCCCTTGGGGAGCACCCATGTTATTTGTCAAGAAGAAGGACGGATCTATGAGATTATGCATTGACTATAGACAGTTGAACCATCTAACTATCAAGAACAAATACCTCTGCCTCACGTCGATGAATTATTTGATCAAATATCTGGAGCTAAGTATTTGTCTAAGATTGACCTTAGGTCTGGTTATCATCAGATGAGAATCAAAGATGCAGATATTTATAAGATGGATTTTAGGAGCAGGTACATGTATTATGAATTTATCGTTATGCCTTTTGGTCTAACAAATACTCATGCAGCTTTCATGCAATTGATGAACAACATCTATCGGCCATACCTCGACAAATTCGTTGTGGTGTTTATTAATGATATTCTTATATACTCCAAGACCAAGGAAGAGCACGAGGAGCATCTGAGGATCGCTCTATAGATCTTACATGACAACAAGCTCTATGCAAAATTGAGCAAGTGTGAGTTTTGGCTCGAAGAAGTTTCATTCCTAGGCCATGTCATATCCAAAAACGGTATTGTTGTTGATCCTTCCAAGGTTGAAGCAGTACTTAATTGGGAGAGACCAACCAATATCACGGAAATCAGAAGCTTTTTGGGACTGGCTGGCTATTACAGGCGGTTCATTAAGGATTTCTCAAAAATTATTGTACCCCTTACTCGCCTTACGCGAAAGGAGAACCCTTATGTCTGGAGCAAGGAATGTGAGAATAGCTTTCAGACACTGAAGAAATGCTTGACATCCGCACCTGTCCTCGCCTTACCAGTTGAGGGAGAAGGATTCTCAGTCTACACTGATGCATCCAGTATCGGTTTAGGTTGTGTGTTAATGCAGAATGAAAAGATAATAGCTTATTCATCTAGACAGTTGAAGCCTCATGAGGTCAACTACCCTGTTCATGACCTAGAACTAGCTACAGTTGTCTTTGCATTAAAGATCTGGAGACACTATCTCTATGGAGAACAATTCATTGTCTATTCAAATTAGAAAAGCTTGAAGTATCTATTCTCTCAGAAAGAACTCAACATGAGACAGAGGAGATAGTTGGAGTATCTGAAGGATTTTGATTCAATATACAATATCACCCTGGCAAGGGTAATGCTGTAGCAGATGCACTTAGCAGGAAGCCTATGGCGTCCTTATCTTGCTTAGTCATGGGCGAGATGCAATTGTTAGAACAAATCACCAGTCTGAACATAAATATTGAGCAAAGAAGTGACCAGGTACTGGTTGCTAACCTCAGGGTAACCCGACATCTTTATCGAGATCAATGATCAACAATTAAATGATCCACTTCTAATAGTGTCAAGGGAACCTAGCTGATAGACCTGATTTCTCCATCACTGAAGATGGGAGATTGTTATTTCATGGCAGGGAGGGTGTGCCAGACAACGAAGAGTTGAAAAGGAGGCTAATGGATGAAGCTCACAAATCTAAGTACACAATCCGTCCTGGTGCAGCCAAGATATACCAAGATATGAAAAGATCATTTTTGTGACGGAATGCCTTGGCCAAGCCCGTTAAACCCATAACGTACTTGATCCGAGTCCGCCTCCCGCGAACGGGCCGAAGCCTTGCAAGGGATACCAAACCACAGTCCGTGTAAACACAAAGGAACACCACCACATTTATATATAATCACAAGTTACAAGCAAAGCCAAATTTCCACAAAACTGAAAAGAAGTACAAGAGCCTGGGCATACCCAAGGTACAACTGAAGAAAGTAAACAACTAGCCAAACTACACTGCTGGAGTACTACACAGCTGAAACTACAACGCTGGAGGTACTGACCCTGCACCGCTACGACGCGGCTCTGAGCTGGACGACGGTCGTGAAACGTCCTCCTCGCTCTCACCTGTAGGGGTAGGGGTGAGCCTCTCTAGTCACTGGCTCAGTAGGGAACTCCCCCAAAATCGAACAAACCAAACACCACAGGTACGAATAGTAAACAACACCAATAATTTATAGAACAGTAAGCAGGTAAGTAAAGCTGTAAAAGTACTCACCGTCTGCTGACTACGAGAAACAACTGTAATAATTAAACGGCAAAGCCAAATAGGTGTACAAGCTAAAGTAGAGACAGCCAACACGAGCCACGTGAACTGGTTTGCGACACCAGAAACTGACTCGGACAAACTAACACAGGTCTACCTCTCAGTCTCGCAGCCACGGACGAAAGGTCCAGCTGCCGCTCCACGTAAAAGGTCAAGCAACTGTGGAGACCAACTAAACACCACCACCTGCAGACCACACGGTCACAGGCCATGCATGGCACTCCAGAGACCCTGGCCTGGGCTCGCTAGAGTGAGGCACTGGAAAAGGACTAGCTGGGGACCAGTGTCGACTAATGGGTCCGTACCCCCAACTACGAGCGCGCTACAAGTGACTAAAAACAAACTCAAGTGTCACTGTCCCACTGTCGTCTTTCCCTCAGCGGACGTGCAACTCAAACACAAGAGTGAGGGTGTCCAGGTCAGACGACACAGACCTCGACGGTACAACACAAGTACCGGGAAAAAGCCCCGAGCTAACAGCCTGGCTCACAAAGAACCTGGGGCACCCAACTAGAGAGGTAACCACGGTAGGCGTCGTACTACTCGCCACGTACACAAAACCACATGCACGTCACACACAAACGACGTGAAACCTCACGTAAACCATAAGTAACCACGGTCCACTACACGTGAACCCAACTGACTCGCGTAAACAACGCGCAGTCACTGAAGTAAGTAACTAATTGCATACTAAACTCGAGAACCATGTGCACTCAGTGCACCTCATGTGTCAACACACATGCATTATCGATAAATGCCATAATTTAGTCATTTCTGTTCATAACCAGTAGGCGGCAACATCGACTGCCGCTTACAACAAGTCAACTGCAAGGGATCTGGCCGTTAACATCCTGACTGAGGAGCTTGGCGACAGACGATGTTGACGCCAAGTTCTCCGGCCTTAAGCCCTGTAGAAACCCTAATCCGGCTCTGCGGGCTTTTCAACCGTTCTAACTACAGAAAAACATATAGAAATGATTCTTTTAACATGCAGGAACCCAACATAACCCAACACAGCATGCTTCGAACATTAAATTACTCAAACCACCCATTATCCCCGCATGGTGCAACTTTATCCGAAAATGCATTATCATGCTGATTCATGTGGTTACGATGTGTTTTAATGTTTCTATGGAGCTAAACGGGTTCGTCCCCTACCTCAGAACACGCTAGAACCGCCCGCAATCTCCCGGTTCACGCCGAACCCTCCGTGAGCTCCCACGAGAATTGTACTATGCCGCGACGTTTCCTCGTGCAATTCAGCAACGCCACACGTTCTACGATCGTCCAACCACTCTTCGGAACCTGTTGGAAGCTTTAGAGACACGGGGGCAGCAAATTGGGGCAAGAGGGAATGAGAACAGAGCAAGAAGACTGCCCTCGGGTGACCCTATAACCTGCAGAATTCTCAGGTTGGCGTCAACCCCTATGCCACCAACAGCAACCGCCACCCTCAGCGTCCACATCCAATGCCGTCAAGTTCATGCAGTCAACGTCCACTTACCTGGACGCCAACAGGTCAACAGCCACCCCTGGCCGCCAACTCCAACTGAACTGCAGCAGGTCCTATTTCATTTCAGGACCAACCTTGCACTTCACCTGCTCAAGCCACACATCCACACCATACATTCCACACAACCAACTCACATTGGCCTCACAACGGCCGCCACAACCACAATACACACGATCCGCATGGATCCGAAAAGCACACGACGTTACATTACTATCATCTAAAAAGAAAATTTCGACCTCGAAATTCATAACATAACTCAAAGTTAAACAACTTAAACATACACACCTTTACAAGTACTATCATCTAAAAAGAAATATACAAGCTTATTCAAACAAATAGGGATACCCTTTAGCCATTTCCTCGGCTAACTCCCAGGTATCCTCACCTCCCAACCTATTTTCCCATCTCACTTTAACTAGCTCAATTTCTTTATTTCTCAGCTTCTTCATCTTTCGATCTGTGATCTGCACCGGATATTCTGGCATAGTCATGTCCGCCTCAGGTCACCACCTTGATATCTGATTATTTGAGCTGGATCTTCAATACATTTTCTCAGCATGGAGACATGGAAAATATCATGCACATCTGCAAAATCTGCTGGCAAATCCAGCCTATATGCTGTTTCCCCGATTCTCTCTATTACTGGGAAAGGTCCTACATATCTTGGACTCAACTTTCCAGACTTGCCAAACCTTATGATTCCCTTACTTGGAGAAACTCTCAGAAAAACAAGATCTCCCACCTCAAACTGAAGTGGTCTCCTCCGCACATCTGCATAACTCTTTTGCCTACTTTGAGCTGCTTCCAACTTCTCTTTAATAAACTTCACTACTTCAGTGGTTTGCTGAATCAATTTAAGACCCACTAACTGCCTTTCTCCCACTTCATGCCAGTTCAATAGGGTTCTACATGGCCTTCCATATAAAGCTTCATACGGTGCCATCCCAAGATTGGTATGATAACTATTATTGTAGGCAAACTCTACCATTCCCAAATGATGCTCCCAGCTACCTCCCCAAACCAAACAACAAGCCCGCAACATATCTTCAATTGTCTGAATAGTCCTCTATGTCTGACCATCTGTCTGGGGATGATAAGCGGAGCTATATCTCAACTCAGTTCCAATCACCTTCTACAAACTTCTCCAAAAACCAGAAGTAAATCTTGGATCTCTATCAGACACAATTGTCTTCGGGATACCATGCAGTGGAACAATCTTTTCAACATAAATATTTGCCAACATGTCCACTGTCCAAGACATACTTACTGCCACTAATCTGCATACCTTAGTCAATCAGTCAACAAACACCCATATTCCATTATGCCCGGAACTCGACCTTGGTAAACCTGCCACAAAGTCCATTGCAATATCATCCCATTTCCACTGTGGAATAGGCAACGGTTGCAATAGACCTCCAGGCTTCTGATGCTCTGCTTTAATCTGCTGACAGATAGCACATCTTGAAACAAATTCTGCTATTTCCTTTTTCATATGAGGCCACCAGAAATGCTTTCTTAAATCATGGTACATTTTAGTACTACCTGGATGAATAGTGTACCTAGATTTATGAGCCTCTTCCAGAACTCGCTGCTTCACCTCTCTTTCTGCAGGAACAAACAACCTGCCTCGAAGCCTGACCACACAATTATCATTAATAGAAACTCCTTCCATTTTTACAATTTCAGGTAGACCTGCATCTGCTCTCTGAGCTTCAATAATTTGCTAATACAAAGATGGCTCTATAGCACTAGCAGCTAGAATTGCCCGTCGCTGACTGCTGGGCACATACAAGGAGTTCTCTGCTACCTCTTCATACAACTTCCATTCTTTAATCATCATCAGATTCATATATGCCTTTCTTCTTAAGGCATCAGCTACAACATTGGCCTTACCCGGATAGTAAGCCAAACTGAAATCATAATCCTTCAGATATTCAACCTATCTGCGTTGGCGAAGATTCAAATCTTTCTGCGAGAAGATATACTTCAAGCTTTTATGATCTGTAAAAATCTCAAATCTCTCGCCATACAGATAATGCCTCCACATTTTTAAAGCAAACACAACTGCTGCCAATTCTAAATCATGAGTGGCGTAATTTTCTTCTGCTGGCTTCAATTGTCTAGACGCATAGGCTATCACTTTACCATGCTGCATAAGCACTGCACCAAGTCCTCTCCTTGAAGCATCAGTATACAACACGAAACCACCACTCCATGCCGGTAATGTCAATATAGGTGCTGATGTGAGTCTTTTCTTTAATTCCATGAAACTTCTCTGACATTCACCGGACCACACAAAAGGCACTCCTTTCCTGTTCAATCTAGTCATAGGTGCTGCAATCTTAGAAAAATCTTGAATAAAGCGCCTATAATAACCTGCCAACCCCAGAAAACTTCTAATCTCGGTTATTGTTTTAGGCACTCCCCACCTTGACACAACTTCCACTTTACTCGGGTCCACTGCTATTCCTTTAGCTGAGATAACATGACCCAAAAACTGAATTTTCTTCAACCAGAATTCACACTTACTGAATTTAGCAAACAACTGGTTATCTCTTAACAACTGCTGGGTAAACCTCAAATGAGCTGCATGCTCCTCTTCAGATGCTGAATAAATTAGAATATCATCAATAAAGACCACAATGAATTGATCTAAATATGGATGAAAAATTCTATTCATCAGATCCATAAAACCTGCAGGAGCATTAGTCAACCCAAAATGCATTACCACAAACTCATAGTGACCATATCTGGTTCTGAACGTTGTCTTATCTATATCCTCCTCTTTGATTCTTAACTGATGGTACCCGGACCTCAAATCAATCTTAGAAAACACCTTTACTGATTGCAACTGATCAAATAAATCATCTATCCTCGGCAACGGGTACTTATTCTTGATGGTCACATCATTCAATTTTCTATAATCAATACACATCCGAAAACTTCCATCTTTCTTTTTCACAAATAAAACCGGCGCTCCCCACCGGGAATGACTCGGTCTAATAAAACCTCTTTGCAACAACTCTTCTAATTGCTTTTTCAATTCTTTAAGTTCTGCTGGTGCCATCCGATATGGAGCTTTAGAAATCGGCATGGTACCTGGCAGCAACTCAATAGTAAAGTCCACCTCTCTATGTGGAGCTAAACCAAGCAATTCCTCAGGAAAAACATCAGCAAATTCCCTAACCACGGAACAGCTTCTACTGGCTGACTGACCTCTACCAACTCACCGAGGCTAAATAAGCCACACACCCATCATTTATCAACTTTCTAGCTTTAATTGCAGAAATTAGAAACTTGGAGGTATAAAAAGGCATACCTTGATATTCAAACACTGCACCATTAGGATGACAAAATCTGATCCTTTTCTTTCTGCAATCTAACATTGCTCCATACATTTCAAGCCAATCCATACCCAGAATGATATCATAATCTGACAACTGTAGGGCATACAACCGACCCGGCATCTGGTTCCCTTCAATCATAACAGGAGCTTCATCTATATAGCTCGAAGTGAGTAAGAACTCACCTGAAGGAACCTCCACCACTAACTCACAAGACTTCTCCTCTAAAGGATGAGCTATACAATCCAGAAATTCTTCGGAAATAAAAGAATGAGAGGCACCCGAATCAAATAAGACTCTTGCTGAATATTCATAAAGAGGTAAAGTACCTTCTATCATATTTGACGCCTCTGCCTGGGCTCGGGTGATAGCCATAACCCGGCCTCTCCCTCGTTACTGCGGTGCTCCTCTGCCACGACTTGCCAGTGGCTGCTGGAACTGCTGAGGCTGCTGCTGCTGCTGCACACCTCTGCCATACCCATATTCTCTTGCATAGGGACAATTGCGGATCAAATGTCCCGGCTGATTACAATTATAACACCGATACCCTGGTGGAGTGATAGGCTGCCTGGCAGTACTCTGCTGCGACTCCTCCACCTCAGGCCTACCTCGGCCCTGCTGAAACTGCGAACGACCTCCCCATCCTCTTCCTCTGCCTTTAAATGCTTGCTTTAATTTCTGGCCCCATTTTCCAAAACCTGATGAAGAAGGTCCTGCTGGTGCTTTACCTTTACTCGCACCCACTAACTGCTGCGGTAGCCGGAAACTACCTGAACCTGACTCGCCCACCTGACGAGTCCGAATAGACCTTTCCAGTGTAGCTGCTCTCTGAGCTGCCTCTTCCATTATTTTGCACATGAGAGGTACTATCGCATCCTGCAATTCCACTCTCAAGCCTCTGATAAAATACTCAACCATCATATTATTATCTGAAACCACATATGGCGCATAACGACTAAGTGCCATAAATCTCATCTGATATTCCAAAACTGAAGAATTACCTTGCTGGAGAGTCTGAAACTGCTCTCTTTTTACTTGCTGCACTTGGATCGGAAAGAATGTATCATTAAATACATCGAGAAATTTCGGCCAAGTGATAGCCTCCTCTGTCCTACCTGCGAAGGTGGTCTGCATCTTCAGTCGCCACCATTCCAAAGCAAAACCCCTCAACTGATAAGCAGCTAGCACCACTCTATCCGCTGCCGGACACCTCATAGTTGCAAAAACTCTTTCAATCTCATGAACCCAATGCTCAGCTGTATCTGGATTCGGCCCTCCTGAATAGGTAGGCGGCTGCAATCTCAGAAACTTCTCCACCTGCATCACGGGTTCTTCTGCTATCAACACTGGCGGTGGTGGTGGCACAGGTGCTGCAAAAGGCACTTCCACTCTTGGCGGAACTGGAGCAACAGGTACAGCCTCTCCATCCCCAGGTGGCACTGCTACCGGTGGTACAGGCGCCTGCTGATCCATCCTCGCCCGAATATCCGTGAGGCTCTCCCAGATTCTCTCAATCATACGCTGGGTGCTTTCCTCCGGATCATCTCCTCCACCACCCCAATCTCTTCTATCAGCCATTCCAGAAATTTTCTACATAAACAAAATACCAAACAAGAATCAAAACAACAAGTTATCAAAAACCAGGGTCCCTACCAGCAGTGTACAAAGACTGAAATAAGGCTATGTATCCTTCTAATTCCCTTATATTAACACGGACCTTGCTCTGATACCAACTGTGACGGAATGCCTCGGCCAAGCCCGTTAAAACCATAACGTACTTGATCCGAGTCCGCCTCCCGCGAACGGGCCGAAGCCTCGCAAGGGATACCAAACCACAGTCCGTGTAAACACAAAGGAACACACCACATTTTATATATAATTCACAAGTTTACAAAGCCAAATTTCCACAAAACTGAAAAGAAGTACAAGAGCCTGGGGCATACCCCGAGGTACAACTGAAGAAAGTAAACAACTAGCCAAACTACACTGCTGGAGTACTACACAGCTGAAACTACACCGTTGGAGGTGCTGACCCTGCACCGCTACGGCGCGGCTTTGAGTTGGACGACGGTCGTGAAACGTCCTCCTCGCTCTCACCTGTGGGGGTAGGGGTGAGCCTCTCTAGTCACTGGCTCAGTAGGGAACTCTCCCAAAATCGAGCAAACCAAACACCACAGGTACGAATAGTAAACAACACCAACAATTTATAGAACAGCTAAGCAGGTAAGTAAAGCTGTAAAAGTACTCACCGACTACTGACTACGAGAAACAACTGTAATAATTAAACGGCAAACCCAAACAGGTGTACAAGCTAAAGTAGAGACAGCCAACATGAGCCACGTGAACTGGTTTGCGACACCAGAAACTGACTCGGACAAACTAACACAGGTCTACCTCTCAGTCTCGCAGCCACGGACAAAAGGTCCAGCTGCCGCTCCACGTAAAAAGGTCAAGCAACTGTGGAGACCAACTAAACACCACCACCTGCAGACCACACGGTCACAGGCCCATGCCTGGCACCTCCAGAGACCCTGGCCTGGGCTCGCTAGAGTGAGGCACTGGAAAAGGACTAGCTAGGGACCAGTGTCGACTACTGGTGTCCGTACCCCCAACTACGAGCGCGCTACAAGTGACTAAAAACAAACTCAAGTGTCACTGTCCCACTGTCGTCTTTCCCTTAGCCGGACGTGCAACTCAAACACAAGAGTGAGGGTGTCCAGGTCAGACGACACAGACCTCGACGGTACAACACAAGTACCGGGACAAAGCCCCGAGCTAACAGCCTGGCTCACAAAGAACCTGGGGCACCCAACTGGAGAGGTAACCAAGGTAGGCGTTGTACTACTCGCCACGTACACAAAACCACATGCACGTCACACACAAACCACGTGAAACCTCACGTAAACCACAAGTAACCACGGTCCACTACACGTGAACCCAACTGACTCGCGTAAACAACGCGCAGTCACTGAAGTAAGTAACTAATTGCATACTAAACTCGAGAACCATGTGCACTCAGTGCACCTCATGTGTCAACACACATGCATTATCGATAAATGCCATAATTTAGTCATTTCTGTTCATAACCAGTAGGCGGCAACATCGACTGCCGCTTACAACAAGTCAACGGCAAGGGATCTGGCCGTTAACATCCTGACTGAGGAGCTTGGCGACAAACAATGTTGACGCCAAGTTCTCCGGCCTTAAACCCTTCAGAAACCCTAATCCGGCTCTGCGGGCTTTTCAACCGTTCTAACTACAGAAAAACATATAGAAACGATTCTTTTAACATGCAGGAACCCAACATAACCCAACACAGCATGCTTCGAACATTAAATTACTCAAACCACCCATTATCCCCGCATGGTGCAACTTTATCTGAAAATGCATTATCATGCTGATTCAGGTGGTTACGATGTGTTTTAATGTTTCTATGGAACTAAACGGGTTCGTCCCCTACCTCAGAACACGCTAGAATCGCCCGCAATCTCCCGGTTCACGCCGAACCCTCCGCGAGCTCCCACGAGAATTGTACTACGCCGCGACGTTTCCTCGCGCAATTCAGAAACGCCACGCATTCTACGATCATCCAACCACTCTTCGGAACATGTTAGAAGCTTTAGAGACACGGGGGCAGCAAGTTGGGGCAAGAGGGAATGAGAATAGAGCAAGAAGACTGCCCTCGGGTGACCCTATAACCTGCAGAATTCTCAGGTTGGCGTCAACCCCTATGCCGCCAATAGCAACCGCCACCCTCAGCGTCCACATCCAATGCCGCCAAGTTCATGCAGTCAACCTCCACTTACCTGGACGCCAACAGGTCAACGGCCACCCCTGGCCGCCAACTCCAACTGAACTGCAGCAGGTCCTATTTCATTTCAGGACCAAACCTGCACTTCACCTGCTCAAGCCACACATCCACACCATACATTCCACACAACCAACTCACATTGGCCTCACAACGGCCGCCACAACCACAATACACACGATCCGCATGGATCCGAAAAGCACACGACGTTACAATTTTGGTGGCCTAACATGAAGCGTGAGGTGGCTGAACATGCCGCGCACTACCTCACATGTCAGCAAGTGAAAGTAAAGCACCGACATCCCATAGGTGTACTTTGACCCTTGGACATACTCGAATGGAAGTGGGAGAGCATTGGTATGGACTTCATCATGGGTTTACCCCGCACTCGTGGTGGACTCGATGCTATTTGGGTCATAGTAGACTGGCTAACTAAGTCCGCACACTTCTTAGCAATCAAGAGTACTTGGAGTGTGGATGTGTTAGCTACAATGTATGTAAAGAAGATTGTGAGACTGCATGGAGTCCCTGTATCTATAGTCTCAGATCGTGACCCAAGATTCACCTCTCATTTCTGGAAAGGACTTCAAACTACATTGGGAACTAAACTTAACTTTCATACTGCATTCCATCCACAGACAGATGGACAGACAAAGAGGACAAACCAGATCGTGGAAGACATGCTGCGAGCGTGTACTATAGATTTTGAAGGGTACTGGAATGAGCAGTTATCATTAATGGAGTTCGCATATAATAACAGCTATCAAGCAAGTATCAAGATGGCTTCATTCGAAGCATTGTATGATAGAAGTTGTAGATCACCTGTGTGCTGGAATGAAGTAGACGAACAACAATGGTTGGGACCTGACTTAGTGCAAAGTACTAGCAGAGATATACAACTCATCAGAGACAGAATCAAGATAGCTCAATCCAGGCAAAAGAGCTATATAGACAAAAGAAGAAGGGACTTAGAATTTCAAGTTGGAGATCATGTATTGCTAAGGGTATCCCCAACCAGAGGTTTTCAAAGATTTGGAAACAAAAAGGCAAGGCCAAGATTCATTGGACCCTTTGAGGTACTTGAGAGAGTTGGCGAAGTGGCTTATCGTCTGGCTTTACCTCCACAGTATTCAACTGTACATAATGTTTTCCATGTGTCAATGCTAAGGAAGTATGTGTACAACCCATCTCATGTAATTCGCTACAACGATATAGCCCTGAATAAGGACATGACTTATGAAGAGAAGCCAGTCAGAATATTGGACAAGAAGATACAACAACTGCGGAACCGTCCTATATCCGTGGTAAAGATACTCTGGAATAATCATGGAGTTGAAGAAGCCACATGGGAGCTCGAAGCGACAATGAGACAGAACAATCTGGATCTATTCATTAAGCCATTATTTTCCTTATGATCATATGAATTTGGGGACCAAATTCGTTTAAGTGGGGGGGGGGGGATGTAGAAACTCTAAATTTTAAATTTCGATAAATAGAGTCAAAATAAAAGAAAATATGAATAATTAAAACTCATTAAGTAAAAATAAGTGATGGGTTTACAATAATGGTCCAAGTATGAACTAATGAGCCCAAAAGCTAGAGCCCAATGATGGATTAGAGATAATTAAGCCTAATTTTGTACCTAAATTATTAATAAATTAAGAAGGGTTAAAATAATCATTATTTTAACTCTTCATTATCCTAAAAAGAGTCCTAGGCCTATCCTAACCCTTTGGCCAGAGATCTAGAGCCCACCCCACGTCAATTAGATGGATAAAGGGTAGAAAAAAAGAGATAAATATAAGAAATTTAGAATTGGATGAGAGGGAAGAGTTTTAAGTGTACAGGAGACTTAAAACATACAAATACTCCTCTATTTCATACCTAGCCAACCCTAGACACTTTCTGGAGCTTAGAGGACGAGAAGGAGAGCCCTTGGACGAGGAGATCAAGGAGGAGGAGGCTTGGAACGAAGAGCTTCTTCAACTTCTTCCCTCTTCTTACCCTAGGATTTTAAACCACTCAAAGGTAGGCAATCTCTCAAGCAAAAAATCAATTAATTTCGACCATAGGTAGACCATGATCCAAGCATCAAAAGCCCCATGTTTTCCCCAATTTTTATCATGACATTCATGAGTATTTCGTACTCAAAGTTTTGTTAAGAACATGTACCCGACTTGGCTTATTTACTATAAATCCATGTCCATGCTTGATCTCGTGCCTTGGAACTTTTATTGTACATACTACTTGATGTCAGGAATCTAATGATTCCATTTTCCCTAATTTCTATCAAGTGATCTTTTAGAATTTAATCGTTTTCCATCACTGTGTCTAGTTTTGTTACATTGCAAAGTGCCATGTGTATAACATGATCATGTCATGACAAAAGTCAAATTACTTCCTACTGTGGATACCTTTACATGTCTAGTTTAATTTAAAACTGATTTCGTGATTTTTCATCTTGTATACGAATTTATATGAAGTTTTGAAGAGCATTGTGTCAAGCCCTTGACTGCATGTGTCACGCCCCGCCAATTTAGCAGCGGAATAAATCGGGGGGACGTGAGCAAAGTGTATGGTAACGTAAATTGCGCGTACGACTGCAAATATCAGAGCAACTATTGAATAATAATTGAAATAAACTCTTTATTTTATTGATAAATAACCTAAACTATTACAACCACTAATTCCGAGCCAAAACATAGGGCTCATTAATATCATTGCATGGGAAAGGATAACTAAGTAAATATCTAACTAAATTCTATGATACTAAAGTCACTCCATCGCTAAGACTCCAGGTCGCTCATCACTCTAGTTCGTTCCCATTGGTGTGGGTAACGACATCATCCAACTTACCTAAAACACATTCAACAATAGCGCAGGGTGAGCGATAACACTCAGTAGGACTTAATATCTCATGTAAACATGCACGCTTTAAGTGATTAATGTCTTATAAAGCAGGATAACTAGAAAGAATGAACAAGTATAGTCAAGAGAGTGATAGCACATGATAGCAAGAGAACGATAAAACTTTCAAAAAGAATATTGCAAAACTAGCATGATAACGGATTGGCCATATAACGAAATAGTGTATTACGGTTGCACAAAAGTGCACTAGTAACGATAGCATGTAACGATTAGTCGATCATTTTATCAACCGAGAGAATATAGTATAGTGATTGATTGATTGTCATAGATTAAATTGTGATTGTTTTAAATGGTGCTGAGTGCATGCCATACACACCTTGATCATGTTACCCTCGCGAGGAAATGACACTCTTTGGGTGCTCTCCCCAAGACCAGATCGGGCCCTATTGCCTGACATTAGTTTTGTTTGTTATCTTAGACAATCAATTTTTGATGGCCAAATAGAGTACCAAGAAGAGATGAGAGTAATAGTAGACGAAATAGACTAGATCATAGAGGGAAAGTGAACAGATGAGAGAACAGAGATAGTAGATGAGAGTAAGGACATATTCGTAAAACAACGATAACCAACGATAGTAACAGTTGCGCAGCACATGGTCATGTGCCGGCAGTCTGGTACAAGTCACAACTGCCCACTAGCCGTGTTATAAACACAAGTCAGGTGGTCCGGCGTGATCCCAAGGTAAGAGAGAACACACTAAGGCTGTTTGGATCATGTCGATCCCTAAGGGTGTAACGGGTTTTAAGGGTACAACCAACTCGTCGGCAATGGACGTGCGCCAAAGCCAAGGAGACTTATGGAGGTCTTGACAAAGAGTCCCTAGTCCAGTTAGGAGTATTCCCAACCGAGAGGTGGTCCAAGCCATGAAAAGTGTGTAACAAAACATTGTCCGTCTTGCCTCGAGTGCTCGAAGGCAGAGGGACGCGATGTCGGTGTACAAATCACACAAATAAGTGTCATTTAAATAATTGGGTGATTTAATAATTAATTCAAATAATTACCAGATAGATTATTGAATAATTTAATAAGGTCTCATAGCATACATGAATGTTTTGTGTGTGCTAGTGTAAAGAAATCATGAGAGCATGTATGGTTGTGCATATGGCTTTTAAATTAATTAATATCATGCGAATATTACCCATTAATGATTAACAGATCATTACTATTCATGATAGTGCTTAATTAGGGTTAAATAGGAATTAAATGGGGTAAATAACAGGGGCATAAAGGCAAATTAGAGTTCTGGCCGAATCACTGAAATGCGACGGGGGTACCCATTGCGATTCAAGTCACGACAGACGATCCGGGTGCGACAGCCGAACCGACCGGGCTGGCACGATTTGGGAGGAAACCGGGAAGGCGAGGACAACGCGATGGACCGGCCGGTCGCGTCTCCTCTGATATCATGACGGGTCGGGCCATCGCGATTTCGGAGGGGCGGTCCGACCCAGAAAAGGGGATCTGCCCTTTTTGGGTTTGGTCCTTCCCTCCCTTGCATGATATAGTATACTTCTAAAATCGATCTAAATCGCACGATGATCCAAAAATTATGAAACTAGTTTTAAATGAAAGTAGACATGTAGATATCAACAAGCATGAGTAATTAGAAAATAGACATGGTTTGGGTATGCTTTGATTATGTTACATTTTGGTGACCTAAAACATGCATAGTCATGGAGAACGATTTAATTAGCAAAGGATACACGATGGAAATTAGGGAAATTAGGGGCGTTTGAAAGCTAACATCATG
This sequence comes from Colocasia esculenta, assembly GCA_014218235.1. Lineage (NCBI taxonomy): Eukaryota > Viridiplantae > Streptophyta > Magnoliopsida > Alismatales > Araceae > Colocasia > Colocasia esculenta. The sequence continues at coordinate 164 of JACBKR010005704.1, read as the reverse complement.
TAGTATTTATGAGAATATTTGCATGGCTTGGGATCAAGTACACACATAGATTGAAAGCAAACATGAAGGTTCGGGCACATGAAGATGGCAGAGTTTAGGGCATTTAATACTCCTTCATGGAGCAACAAAAATTAGGCAAACCATAGGACTTAATAGAGGGGATC
>JACBKR010005703.1:0-16711 GCA_014218235.1 Colocasia esculenta | reverse complement strand
AGCACTGCAGGCTCAGTTGGAGGCTCAGGTTAGACTAATAAAAGGATAATAGTCTATTTTATTTAATTATGTGATATTGTGTTGATTGTGTATTGTTTGTTTTGATGTAGCAGGCTCAAGTACCAGCTCAGGACCATGGTGGACCTTCTACCATGGAAGATTCAAGAGGATGCTGCCACCCTCTTTTAAGGGGAGAGCAATCCGTTATTGGATGCAAGCTGGATGAGGGAGATAGAAAAGATCTTCCGAGCCATCAGGTGTGCAGATGAGGATAAGGTTACATGGCCACCTACATGCTACAGATATGCTTTAGTTTATATGCTTGTATGTTGTTAAGCTAGATTTGTTTAGATGGTGCTTATGAGTGGTGTACTGCAGGAAAGAGCTGATGTATGGTGGGCTTCATTGCTGCGTACCCGATTTGAGGACGGAGCTATCGATGTTGCTTGGGACGAGTTCATGAGGCTTTTTCGGGCCAAGTTCGTCCCCGAGCATGTGCAAGATCGGATGGAGCAGGAATTCCTATATTTGGCTCAAGCTCCATGACTGTGCTGGAATATGAGGCAAGATTTTCTGAACACTCTAAATATGCACCTCACATCGTGGCAGATGAGCGCAGGAAGACGAAGAATTCGTGATGGGACTCAAGCCATCACTGCGGACGAGACTCGTGGCATTTGACCACCGCACGTTGGACGAGGCCCTCAGTGCTGCTTGTAGGCAGGAGGGAGAGATGGGCAATACCTGGAAGAAAAGAAAGCTTCGCAGAAGACGCCAGCAGCGACATTCCAGGCAAGACAAAGAAAGCGGTGTACCAGACACCGCAGCGATCTGTGGCAGTCGGTAGTTCTCAGGTACCCTCTGTACGTTCCTCTGGTATGAAGAAAAGTGTCCCCTGTGGGAAGACACATAGTGGTACCGAATGTTGGATGATTACGGGCAAGTGCTTGAAGTGCGGAAGCAGCGACCACAAGGTCAAAGATTGCCCTAGACTTCAGCAGGGAGTCCAGCGCGGAGCGCCAGCCCCAGCGGCAGTAGCGGTAGCGGCGCCAGCTACAGGAACACCAGGAAGGCCTCGAGCCCCAGCTCGAGTGTTTGCTTTAGCTCGCGAGGACGCCGAGCAGGCGGAGCATGTCACCGAAGGTACGGTTTTGCTTTTAGGTGTGCACACTCGGGTTTGTTTGATACGGGTGCTACTCACTCGTTCATTTCCAAGCGGTTCGCTAGGCAGTTAGCCCTAGAGTCAGGTATAGAGTCTGAGGATTTAGAGGTCCTTGTCTGTGCACACCCCTGCGAGTACGGTATCGACTAGGAAGTGCATTCCGTCATTACCTGTGTGCATTGAGGATAGAATCCTAGATGGGTCTTTCTTCTTGCTAAATATGAAGGACTATGATGCTATTCTTGTCTGGATTGGCTAGAGGAGCAGTATGCGTTAGTGGATTGTCACCAGAAGAGGATTGTTTTCCGCATTCCTGGTGAGGACGAGTTCCCTCATCCCTTGCCAAGGAACTTGGCGGGAAAGTTAGTCATCTCTGCCATGAAGGCGATGCGCATGGTGAACAAGGGTTGTGATGCTTTTCTTGCCAGTGTGGTACTAGTGCCAGAGGCTGATGAGTCACCTACTCTTGCGGATTGAGGTAGTGCAGGATTTTCCAGACGTCTTTCCTGATGATTTGTCTGGTTTGCCACCGAATAGAGAGATAGAGCTTACCATAGAGTTGCTTCCGCGCACCTCTCCTATCTTGAAGGCTCAATATCGGATGGCACTACGGATTTAGCCGAGTTGAGGAGGCAGTTGCAAGAGTTGCTTGATAAGGGATTTATTCGCCCTAGTGTTTCCCCTTGGGGCGCACCTGTATTATTCGTCAAGAAGAAAGACGGGTCACTTAGGTTATGCATGACTACAGAAAGCAGAACCAAGTGACTATGAAGAACAGGTATCCCTTACCTCGTATTGATGATTTGTTTGACCAGTTGCGAGATGCATCAGTCTTTTCTAAGATTGATTTGCGATCTGGTTCTCATCAGTTGAGGATTCGAAGTGAGGATGTGTCCAAGACGGCATTTAGAACCCATTATGGACATTATGAGTTTTTGGTCCTTCCTTTCGGATTGACCAATGCCCCTGCAGCGTTCATGGATCTCATGAACAGGGTGTTTAGGCCTTATTTAGATAGCTTTGTCTATTGATGATGTGCTGGTTTACTCTCCGAATGAGGCCACACACCGTCAGCATTTGAGGATAGTGTTAGAGGTTCTTCGTGAGCACAAGCTGTACGCTAAGTTCAGCAAGTGCGATTTTTGGTTGCGCGAGGTTCATTTCCTCGGGCATGTTATCTCCGGTGGTGGTGTTGCAGTGGATCCAGCAAAGGTCCAGGCAGTTATGGATTGGGAGGTTCCCAATACCCCTCGGAGATTCGTAGTTTTATTGGTTTAGCTGGTTATTATCGGCAATTTATTGAGGGATTTCCGTCCATTGCCGCCCCTTTGACTCAGCTTACCAGAAAGGGAGTGAAGTTTTTTGGTCCGAGAAGTGTGAGAGTAGTTTTCAATTATTGAAGACTAAGCTCACGACAGCCCCGTGTTAGTCTTACCGAGCGGTGTAGAGGGTTTTGCTATCTACAGGGATGCGTCTCGGATTGGTTTAGGCTATGTGCTCATGCAGTAGGAAAGGGTAGTTGCTTATGCTTCTCGTCAGTTGAAGGGCATGAGAAGAACTATCCGACTCATGACTTAGAGTTCGCAACAGTGGTTCATGCTCTAAAGATCTGGAGGCACTATCTTTATGGTGTCAGTTTGAGGAGTTTACCGACCACAAGTGCTTAAAGTATCTTTTCTCCCAAAAGGAATTAAACCTGAGGCAGAGGAGATGGATTGAGTTCTTGAAGGACTATGACTTCGACCTTCAGTATCACCCTGGAAAGGCGAATGTTGTAGCGGATGCTCTGAGTAGAAAGAGGCCATCTCTCCAGCAGGACTGGAAGATGTTGGAGGATGCGGCTTGCGCGTTGACTGAGTTAGAGCCATCGCTATGCTAGGCTTTTGTAGCTCAGTTATCTCTTAGGTCCTCGGTTTGGATGAAGGGATCGAGCAACAGGGAGCCGACCCTAGACTCTTAGAGTTAGTGGGCAAGGCAGGCATTGCTCGTGATGAGGACGGTGTGATCAGATTTCAGCACCGAGTATGTGTCCCTGCCATTGTAGATGTCCGTGAGCATGTCTTAGTAGAGGCTCAAAGGTCGCGATTCTCTATTCATCCGGGTAACACTAAGATGTACCAAGATCTGAAGAGATCAGTTTGGTGGTCCGGCATGAAAAAGGATGTTGCGGATTATGTGTCTAGATGTCTAGTATGTCAGCAAGTGAAATCCGAGCGGCAGCGACCATCTGGCCTTATGTAGAGGATGGATATCCCAGTATGGAAGTGGGAGGCTGTCACTATGGATTTCATCTCGGGTTTGTCTCGATCTAGAAGGGGCAATGACTCGATTTGGGTAGTTGTAGATAGATTCTGAAGACTGCTCATTTCTTGCCTATGAAGAAGAAGCATCAGTAGAGAGTTTAACTAGATTGTATGTTAGTAGTATCATTAGATTGCATGTGTGCCGAAGTCATCATTTCGGATCGAGATCCGAGGTTTACTTCGAGGATGTGGAAGGGTCTTTAGGATGCTTTAGGTTCGGAGCTGAAGCTCAGTTCGGCGTTTCATCCCCAGACTGATGGACAGTCCAAGGACTATCCAACACTCGAGGATATGCTGAGAGCATATGTGTTGGATTGGAAGGATGATTGGGAGCGCCATCTTCCTCTGGTGGAGTTCGCATACACAACAGCTTTCATGCAAGTATTGGTATGGCTCCATTCGAGGCGTTGTATGGTAGGCCCTGCAGATCTCCTTTATGTTGGGAGGAGACTGGTGATAGGCATTTGATCGGTCTGGAGTTAGTTCAGGAGACTTCGGATAAGGTCCAGCTATCAGGAAGAGTCTTGTTGCGGCACAAGATAGGCAGAAGAGCTATGCTGACAACAGGAGGAAGGATCTTGAGTTCGAGGTTGGCGATCATGTCTTCTTGAAGATATCGCCTACTCGAGGTGTTGTCAGATTTGGCAGGCATAGTAAGTTGAGCCCTAGTTCATTGGCCCATATGAGATTGTTAGACGTTTGGCCAGCGTGGCATATGAGCTAGCCTTATGTAGCAACCTGAATTTTTACGAAAAATAAAAAATTTAAATAAGAATTTAAAACCTAGCTAAATGATATTTAATAGAGCATTAAATAAAACCCATTAGATGGAAAAGAGTAATGGGCTTTGCTTAATGGAATCTTCTAGAATTTTTGGGTCAAAATATGAATTTACAAAGGGAGAATAATAGGAAAATACCCTAAATTCGTAACTAAATTATTACCTATATAGAAAAGGGGTATTTAATGCATTAAATAGCTAGTTTGAGTTATAATAGGATTCCTAAACCTACCCCATATGGGTTAGCACGAATTTGGATCTCTTCCTAGGCTAAATAGAGATTGGAAAGCAAGGAAGGAAGGAGGAAGTAAGGAAATTTCGGAATTAAAGAGGAATTATAGTCCTATTAGGAAAGAAAGAGGAGAAGCTTAAATACTCTCCTAAAACCCTCATGGCCAACCCAAGCTCGTGCCAAAGGATTCCTGGACCAGAAGGAGAGGCCAAGAGGAGGAGATTTCATGGGGAGAAGAACCTTTCAAGCTCTCAACCCCGTTCTTCAAGTTCTAGCCCTAGAAGAGGAAATCGAGTCAAGGTAGGCATTCTCACAAGCATAAACCATGAAACTTTTTCTGTAGGATCTTCCTACCCTCTTGAACGAAACCCCCAAGTTTCATATTTTTCCATCGATCAAATCTTTTCTTATGAATTTTCAAAGTTCTGTACACTTCATGACCCTGAGCCCTTTTCTTAAATGCATATCTTTGAATCCACTCATCCCTTGTCATGAAATTTTTTGGGTAAATACTGATGCATGATAGGCATCTTTTGCCCCTAAAAGCCCTAATTTTTGTTGAGCATGTTACTCGAATTAAATCGATCTTGCTCCCTGTATCATGTTCTATGTTACTTGTTCTTGTTTGTCCTCAAACCATATTCAAACCATGCTCTCTCTTGAATTCCTATTTACTGGAAGTACTCTCGCATGTCTAGTTTCATTTGCCCTGATTTCATGATTTTTCATCGTGTAATAATTAGTTATGGATTTCTGAACAACCCTCTATCAAAAATGAAATCCCTTGTCCGCAATCCAATGTCTGGTCTGACTCCTGTCAGAGTCAGGCGCAGACAACCAGAAGGCGACACCTCGACATGTCGCTTTCTGGGGCCTGATTGCGACAGCCTCCCTGTCACGACCAAGAAGGCGACAGGTGAGCCGTCGCATTCTCAGAACCCGATCTGCAAGCCATGTCGCGACCCTTTTTAGGCCCTGTCGCGTTCTGCCCTGACCCTGTCGCATTCCTTACAGGCCTATGTCGCCTTCTCAGAGTTTTGCAGAAAACCCATGAAAAATATTTTTGTCGCTTTCTAAATAATCCTTACGCCTTCTTACCGTTATACCCCAGTAAAATCCTACTTAAAAATGGTGCTATATTGAATGTTTTAAAATACATATTTCACGACTTATTTCTATCTATGATTTCTCTTGCACTTGCACACACATGAACCATCCAATTGTGGCTGAAATTTTGCAGAAAATATCTCATAATGTATCTGTAATGTATTGAAATAAAGAATATTAATTGTCCTATTTTAAAGGACTTGTATTTGTTTCTCGCGTTGCTTATATACGGATACTGACGCTCCACTGTTCTAGAATTCCTCTAGAACGTCGAGCACATGTTTTATATACACACTTTACTTGGCTTGTGGTGAACTCTCCGTCAGATATCCTTTCTCCGGACTAGTGAACTCTGGCACAAGGCCTCCGTAAGTCTCCTCTGATCATGGATTCCCACATGGTCGACGAGCCGGTTGTACACTAATACCTATGATACCCTTTAGGATCTATATGGTCCAAACGGCTATTAGAGATTCACTCTTGTCTTAAATCACGCCGACCTCTGGACCTGTGCATAACAAAGCCAGTGATAGGGTCGTGATTCCACCTGACTGCCAACACCAAGTGCGCGTGTTGTGCAACTGTTACTATCGCCTGATTACTCGACGTATTACGTGCAATGTCTTAGCTCTCATCTATACTCTACTCGCTCACCTACTCACGTTCACTCCACTATCTCATCTATTCATCTAGTGCTCTTATCTATTTCTTGGTACTCTATATTGGCCATTGACTGATTGTCTAAAGATAAACAATATAACCAATGCTTGGCATATATAAAGGGCCCGATCTGGTCCTGGGATGTGCGCCCGAAAGTTCTAGTGCCCATGGGAGTTAAATGATCAGAGTGTTTGGCATTACACTCAAGTGCTATCTATCTCGACTATCTATATGACAATCAAAACACAACGTGCTATACTCTCTCGATGTCTAGATTGACAAACAAGTGCTATACTCGTCGTGCTATTACTATACTTGTGCTAGTTGTGCTATGGCCATCCTGCTATTCGTGCTATATTCGATACTTGTGCTATTTTGGAAACTATACTCGATCTCGTGCTATTGTGCTATCTTGTTACCTGTTGTGCTATCTCTTACTATATTTTGACTCTCTTGTACCTGCTATCTCTAGACCCTCTGCCATTAAATACGTTAATTATTTAAAGCCTGCTTGAGCCTGAGATTTAAGTCCTACTGGGCGTTATCGCTCACCCTATGTTATTTGATGTTGTGTTCTCAGGTGAGACCGAGGATGACACCTACACTCACGAGGAAGGGAATGACCAAGAGTGAAGCCAGGAGTGCCCTCGAGTCGTTATGTTATCTTAGAGTTGTAGTTAGTCATTTTCCTTTTATTGCAATGTAATTGGGCCCTATAGAATGGCTCTGATATTAGTGGTTGTAACTAGACATTTGAAAAGTTATCAATGAGAAAGATTTGTTTTAGTATATTCAATGTGCAATGGTTTGATGTCTAGTACTCGCTCTATAACCGTTTCTTGCAACTGCCTTCGCGCTCGATATTCCGCGTTGGGGCGTGACACCTTACCCCAGCTTTGGCTAGTGTTCATCTTGTGTTCCACGTTTCGATGCTCAGGAAGTATGTCCGAGATCCGTCTCATATGATTAGTCATGAGCTAGTGGAGATTCAACCAGATCTATCGTAGGTCGAGCAACCAGTAGCTATTCTTGACCGGAAGGTTCAACATCTCCGTAACAAGAGTATTGCGTTGGTGAAAGTTCTCTGGCGGAACTTCTCGCGAGAGGAGGCTACTTGGAAGCTTGATGATGCGATGAGGAAGAAGTATCCCATTTGTTCGAGTAGTATCGTTCTAACTTCGAGGACGAAGTTTCTTAAGGGGGAAGTGGGTAAGACCCTCGAATTTCCGTCACATTTTTTTTGTGTCGTGTGTGTGAATATTGTGCTTGTGTATGTATGTATGGAAATGGCTACGTATGTACTAGTTATTACATTATTGCATGCATGAATATAGTTGGTTGTAAATATGTATGAATGGTATGATGGTAGTGTGTACATGTTAATACATACATATGGCATGTATATAAGTGTAAGTTATGTATGTTTCTGCACGTTTTAGAGTTCTGGCCGAAGCCAGATTGGCGTCAATATCAGTAGACGTCGATGTTGTGTCGGCGTCAACCCCATGGATGGCAACACTAAGTCCAGCGTCCAGCGATGTGGACGTCAATTTCTCCGACCTGCATGCGTTGCAGAGCCAGAAATTCCGGGAACAAGCTACCCCAACCATTGGGGAGCTGTCTCCAATGGTCTGAAAGCCTTATTGTCTGACCTGTGTGAGAGGAGAGCTCCTCTCCTCTTTATAGAGAGCCTCTCTTCAACCCTCAGCCCCTCTTGGCTCTCTTTGCAAGAGGAAAGAAACCCTAGTTTCTGTGTGAAAACCTCACCTTTGCAACCCTAAATCCGGCTACCTGAAGCTTGCACCGGCCATCTACTGCAGCAAGGAGCTAGCTGGAGTGGAGGAGGAGGCTTCCCCGACCTTATCTTGGAGCCATCTTCATCCTAGAACCCGGAGTGAAGCTTTTCTAGGAGCTTCTTGGGACAGCCCAAGGAGAGCTTCACCGAGCCCTAGATCTGTTTGGTGTATTATCTAGAGGCAAGTACCCTACCCATAACGTCCCTGTATGTGTCTAGGTTGGTTTTATCATTTTTATGCATTTTCCCTCATGTCTTAGATCCCCCAATTCACCCTATCTTTGGAGCTCGGGTCTGTGTTTTGCATAGACCTGAACTTAACGGCAACATCTGTTGCCGTTAAGATCATGCTTAGCATCCAGTGATTGTGCCGTTAACATTAATTAGCGGCCATAGCTTGCCGTTAAGTTCATCTGAGCAGAACAACAAGCTGTTATGCCCTTCTATATGATTAATTTCGATATGTTTCATGATGAGGATATAATGCAATCTCTTATATGCTATGTATACTAGCTAATGTGATGGATGGGAATGTGAATGTACACTTATTTTGTGGATGGTAGAGCTTATTTACATATTTGAAAGCATGTGGAAGAATGTTCATGTGTATGTTCTCACCATTATCCTGATAATCCGTGGTAAATTCATGTTGCCCTAATTTTGTTAGACCATGTATGTACAACCCTGTCTGTGCTATGAATTTCTGGAATTTTCCATGCTTGTATGATTTATTGAATTTTCTGTTTTGGGAAATAGAAATCATGCGTAGGTCACGATAAATCTTCCGTAAATTGTGTATTGCCCAATAAATTCGGGAATAAATCATGTGGCTCTATGCATGCTAGGGTACACACAGTGAGTTGTTAAATTTGTGATTGGTGTTCAACTCCATGCTAACTTGAATGTGGATAGCATGTGAATTCGATGTTACATTTTCTGTAATTATGTTTTAGGTTAGAAAAATCTGAAATTTGCATGTGGGATCCTAAACCCGAAATCACTAGTGGTTAAAATTTTAGGTCATTTGGACAGGTATATGACGCAATATGAATTTTCTATATAGAAATGCAAAATTATGCATGCCGTTGCAAAAATGATTTAATTCTGTTTATTTCAACCTGAAGGGTGAAATTCCCTGAGTGTAAAATTTTTGTAATTGTAGTGTCATGTCAGGAAAATAGAGCCCCATGTGTGTTGAATGAGTGAATGAGTGAGATGTGAGTGTCATGTGCTAAACTAAGTGCTTAAATCGGAAAACGTGTAATGTGTAAATTGTGCCAAGTGTGACACTGCTTCTACAGAGGGCAGTGGAACCGTATTAGGGAAAAGTCCCCCTGAGAAGGTTCAATGTGTTGTGACCCTAAGGGCATTAGGGGGAAATCCTGGAGGTGGACAAGTACCACTGGTTAGGGTGGAGACTTGTTCTCCCGGTCTGCGCAGTCCAAGAGTCGCCATTGTATTGCCTAGATGGCGTCTATGTGATGTGATGTGTGTGTCCTTCTTTGGTGGTTTGGACTATGTGTCACGGCACTAAATGTGAATGTGTAACGTGTATGTGTTCATGTGAAAAATGTGATTAAAGTGTGAAATATGCGAATTTGAAATTGTGTAAAGAAAAATGTGAAACCAAAATGTGAGGATGTGAGTTTGTAATCCATGTTATGACAATCTGAAATCATGATTAAACAGTAGCTTTACTATGTTAGGATCATGTTTATGTATGCAAAATGCCTAGAATCCATGCTAGGGATATTGTTAAGCATATATAAACAACTTCCATACTTGGTTGTTACATGTTGTGATTTAATCGTTGTTGTAGCTCTCATGTGTTAGATTATGGTTGCTAAAGCATGTAAAACCAGCAAGCTTAAAACATGTAAAATGGTTACGTATATGCGTAGGAATGTGTAGATTCCATGTTAGGTATATTTCCTTTCATACATGCTCGGAAATTCATGTTAATGGCTTTCATGTCTTAGTTGGTTGAAGGTAGATTTTTATGTGAGAAATGAATAGAAAGCATGTGATAGGTGATTCTATTTTGGAAATCTGAAAGCATAGTCCATGTGTTTAAATTGTAATTCACCATGATAGGTTGTAAAATTTAATGTCAAGCATGCTACATGTTGTGTCTTGTGAACGTGTATGTAGAACCTACTATGATATGTGCATGTACGGTATGTGTAGAATTACTTGCAGAGTCTTTTAGACTCACTACTTGCTTCGGCGTACAGGTGTAGTTGGTGACGAGACACTTGTGGAGGAGATGTTGGAGACCGACTCCGAGCGGGGAGATTAGAGTGTTGGAGTACTTGTGACATTTTGTGATTTTTATTGTATGTAAATTGAACATTGTACTAGCATTATCATGGAAGAATGTATAAGTATGGACATCTATGTATTTGATTTTCAGCAATTTAAATTATATGGACTTTTAGCTCTTTAAATGTTATCGAAACATGTATGTTAAATGCGGATGATGAATGAAATGAAGACATTGGTTCTTTTACTTCCGCTACTCTGTTCTTATATTCACGTGTATCTCAGCTGAATATCATTGTTGGGTAAATGTCCCACTGTGATGACACTCGCTATACCGACGTGGGTTGGTATAACCGTACCGGTATAATGAGGGTCTTCGCAGTTCCTGTCGACAGGCACCAATGGCCCTGTCGATAGCAAGCGGCCAGATTTAATCGGGAAGCCCATCGGCAAGGGTTTACACCGGTTTTTGTGGGACCAACCATTCAAATCCTTATAAACTCTTTAAAAAAGATCCCACACCCCTTTCCCCCTTCTACCTCCTTCCAAAACCTTCCCCTCCCTCCTTCCACCCAAAACCCTCCCTCTCCAGGGCGCAGGAAGAGATCTCGTCTCCTTTGCGGATTCTCTCTGTCCCGTGTCTCCTTTTCCTCCACCCTCTCCCTCCTACTCGAGGATCATCATCTCATGGCTCCCAGGCGAAGAAGCTGGCATCTCGTCGCCGTGCAAGATCTCCCGAACCAGGCCAGGGCTCCAGGGCGCACACTGAGCGTCGCACGAAGCACCAGGAAGATCGCTTGCCGGAGCTCGTGATCCCGCCAAATCTCCAACTCCTCAATGTCCATGGCATCTTCACCAAAGTCGCGCAGCCCCGCTACGTCAACTTCTTCTCTTTGCAGGACATGTTTCCAGGCCTTCTGCCTCTTTTTGATGTCCAGGGTAGGGCACCCTTTTGTTACGATCACAAGCGGTACTCTCCCACCGCTGTGACGGACATCTATACCAATCTTCGCTTGTCCAAAGATGACAAGCTCATCACAAAAGTCAAAGACACTCCCTTCTTTGTAACTCCAAACCTTTTATCCACTGCCCTTCAAATCCCAATACAGGAGTTGACATCCAAACCTTTCATCCAACTCCCGAGGAGTTCCACACTCTCGTCGTTCGGCAGCCCTACGACCCCACCAGTCGTATGCATTTGAATGCCAACTCTTCCCTCCACTTCATCGCCTAATCCACCACATCTTCACCACACTAATTGTTCCAAAGGATGGAAGACGTGAACTTGTGACCTCCCTTCACAAGTCTCTGCTTCACCAATTCATCCACACTGAACTCATCAACCTTCCACTCCTCATGATCTCCATCTTTCGCCAGTGTGTTCGAAGTTCAAAGAGATCAATGCCCTATGCATGCCAACTCACATCCCTATTCCTCTTTATTGGCATCCACATCCCACAGGAGGAGATGATGGATCTTTCTTCCCGTAGCTCCTATGACCTCATTGCAGCTCAAAGGATGGGCTACAAGCTAGTTGATGGGATAGTTTCAAGAGATCTCAAGGGCAAGGGAGCAACTGTAGCTGAAGAAATTGGTGTTGGTGTTGAAGAGGTCAATGAAGATCAAGATGAAGCTGAGGAAGATGCTGAAGATGAAGATGACTCCCACACTGAGTTGTTTGATGCTCCGGGAGATGTCACTGTTGGTGCTACTGAGCCGTCCATCCGTCAATTGCTAGCTTAGTTGCAACTTCAGATGACCACTGTTTTTGAAAGCCTCAATGCAAGATTGGATACTGTGGAATCTAGCATTGCAGCTCTAGACTCACGCCTGGACCACATTGCTCATGAGCGTCATGCTGATCAACCGGCTCCTTCACAGCCCGCTGATGAAGATGCTTAGAAAGCTTAGTTGTCTAGGATTGGGTCTAGTCCTGTAGTCTAAGTTTCATTTTATTCATGTCATGTTTAATGTACTTGCCTTTTCTATGTTCCCTTTATTTTTATTTCCTTTCATTCGCACCCAATGTCATGTGTATGCACTCATGAAAATCAATGAAAATCTTTGCTCTGTGCATTTTACTTGTGTCTATGGTGTGCTTTTGGATGTTGTCAAAAGGGGGAGAAAAAACTCAATTATGCATTAATTGATTAATTTTGTCATCATCAAAAAGGGGGAGAATGTTGGGTTCTCACATTCTAATTAATCAATACATCATGTTTTTGATGATGAACATTGATGTGCAATGATGTACAATGCAAACAAGTGATAAACAATGTGAATTGAGTTTTAAATGAATGAGATCTTCAAACAATAACATGCATAACAACTTGGTACAATGCTTGATTTTATGCTCATAATATCTAACTAATTATGTTTACTTTTGTAGGAGATATACCATGTAAGACATGTGCCAAAAACAAGTTTGAAAGATCAAGTAAAAGTCAAAAGACAAGGTACCTGTCGACAGCAAGCAAGGACCTGTCGACAGATACAAACAGTCAGAAAGCAGCCAGTTTTGCCAAGGCATTGCTGTCGACAGCAGGAGTGACCCTGTCGACAGATGGAACCAGTCCGAAGTCCAAAAGCTCAGGAAGGCTTGCACCTGTCGACAACAACAGAGCACTTGTCGACAGTTGCACACAGTCAGAGCCTTCAGCCTTTTGGTTCTTCACAAGCTGTCTTTGCCTGTCGACAGCATGCAAGACCTGTCGACAGACAAGCGGAAAACATATTACGAGAGGTTTTGCAAGTTGTCAAACTTAGTGGATTTATGGAGTACGACTCTCCATATGTTAACACTCATATATAAGCAACATTTTGCAACAAATCTCGTACACAAGCAGCCTCCAAGCAAAAACCCTAAAGAGTTCTTACAAGAAGCATTGTTCTGCTACTCTGCTTCAACTTACCACCCAGAACCAAGAACGAAAGATTCCTGCAGTGGAAGGTGAAGTCCGAACGTCTTGGATTCAAGCGTCTACATCAACATATGATCTCAAGCTGAGGCTTGGACTCCATGAGGACGTTCAGAGGAAGAGTTTGCTTATTGGATTGTTCTTCAACTCTCAAACCCTTCCCTGTTCTTTCTATTCCATACTTGTGTGTGTGTGTGTGTGTTCAAGCGGTTGTTGTGCTTGATGCACGTGTGTGTGTGTTAATCTGATCGTGGTTCACATCAGATAAACACGTGTGTGAGTTGTAGTTCGTGAACTAGCTCATAAGCAGGTGATTGTGCGTGTGTGTGTGGCCTGTGGATGTAGGATACACGAGTTGTGTACTCCGAACCACGTAAAATCTACGTGTCCCGTGGTTTGCACGAATTTGCGTTAGATGTTTGGTAGGCACGACACTTTTATACACGTTTGAGTACTTGCTTATTCATCTATCAATCACTCACACACATCCACACATAGTCTGATCTTTGCTAACACTTTAATTGTCTGTGCTATTGTAAAAAGAGGGCGTTAAGCTTTTAAATTGTTCGTATTCTATTCAACCCCCCTTCTAGATTACCATTTCGGGAATTCCGCATCTCTTCACACAAAATCAAGCAAGGGGTTCTATGCAAGCATGGCAATGCATGATCATGATTTTAAGAAAGTTGAGATTCTCACCTTGCCTCCCGCAATCTTCGACAAGAAAGGAAACTTAAAAAAAAAAAGAAATTACCTCATGCTGGAAATCTAAATGATGCATGTCTTAAAGGTGGATGGTTTCTAATCTTGACATGACATCTTTTATTGGATTCAAATGATTGATTTTTTTGATTTTTTATTATTAATTGTCTAAACATGGCAACTAAGAAAAGGAAACTCAATCAAGAGGGTTTTAAAGGTACTTACCTTCAACCCAATCTCTCGTTCTTTTGGAAATTAACATAAATAGAAAGAGTGAGAGAGAGAAGGAAACTCACCTCACTTACCTTTTTTCTGATTTTTTCTGCAATTTTCGGTTTTCTTCTTTCAAAACAAACCCTTTTACCTACAGATTGTTGTCCTTCGCGACAGTTTCTGCACAGATCCACTTTTACTGACAGTTGTTTGTCTTCAGCGATAGATTCTATTTTTCAGCATTTTTTTCTGATTTTTCTTTTGTTTTGACACCTGAAAAAGGAGAGAAGATGTGAGAATCAATATATACAAAAAGAACCAAGATTAAGAAAACTAAAAATCTAATTCCCCGGCAACGGCGCCAAAAATTGATAGCCTACGAATGCGTCGTTAAACACGTGACTAACAATTTCAAAATTATCGGCCTACACTAAATATTTTAACAGTAGTTAAGTGGTGAGACCGAGTCGAATTCACAGGAAAAAGATTTTAGAATTGAAAACCTTGAATTTTTATTTAGGAAAATAATGTGGTGATATTAAAACGAAGTGTAAAAAATAAATCTAAACTAAAGAGGGTGGTTGAGAGAGAGATAAACAGTAGAGTAGAGAGAGATGCAGAGAAAATAATCATTTAACAACACTTACCGAATTTAAATTAAGAAAAACACTATAAAGGAACATGATATAGAGCTGGAGAGGTTAAATAGAAGGTGGGAGAAATAATTAATAAATCACAACTAATATTATTTGAATAAATGTAAATGTTTAACATAATACAAAAACAAATTAAACTAATCTACAGAGATAGAATGAGAGAGAGAAGAAATAAGGAGGGAAGAGGAGAGAGAACGGGAGAGGAGAGAGATGAGAGAGAATAGGATGAGAGAGAGAGAGAACAAGAGAGATGAGAGAGAGGGAGAGCGAGAGAGAGAAGTGAGAGACGAGAGAGATAGCGAGAGAACGAGAGAGAGAGGAGGTACGCTACTATAGCAGCGCTACTGTAGTGCTATTGTAGCTAATGCTACAGAGGTATGCAGCAGCGCGGGAGAGGAGGCACGGGGCAGCGTGGGGGCGCGTGGCTCAGGCAAGGCCCGGCGGGGGGCCAGGGGCGCGTGGCAGGCGGGGCTGCGACAGGCGGGCCACGCAGCATGCACAGGCGTGTGCGCGCAGGCAAACGCAGGCGACGCGCACGGGCTAGCACAGCGGAGGCTGTGTGCGCGCAGGCAAACGCAGGCGACGCGTGCGGGCTGGCTACTGCTTCTGTCTGCCGAAGAAGGAGACCAGGCCAGAGAGAGGAAGAAGAGAAGGAGAAAGAAGAAGAAGAAGAGGAAGAAGAGAAACAGCCGGGAGGAGGTCTGCTCATTGGAGAGGGGGAAAAGAGAGAGGAAGAAGGAGCGAGAGCTCTCGAGGGAAGGGACTGAGAGAGAAAAAGAGGTGAAGATATTTTAAAATATAGATAGAAAGAAGAGAGGAAAGAGGAGAGAATTAAGGGAAGGATTTGTGAAAATAGAGAGGGATTTTAAAATGAGAGAGAGAGTTTTGAAAATTGAAAAGAAATAGAGAGAGGGAAAGGGAAAATATCTTAAAATTAGAATTTCCCCTCTCTCCTCATTTTCTCTTAATGCATCATGGTCCATTAGCAAGTCCTTGTTGAGTGGCCATTATCCTGCAAACACAGCACATACAATGATTTAATTAAATTATCATTTTTGTAATAAAATAGTAATGGATCAATGTCAAATTAAGGACCATTATATAATAAAATATCATGATTATCATCAATAATTATGTAATTATCAGTCAGTCATCTGAATTTTTCAAATTAGTCATCTGATTGTCAGATTTGCGGTTCTTCTTCAAGTCTTGTCGTTCTATTTTGTCCAAGTCTTGGGGTTTGTATTGACCACTCCAAATGCATCTTTTGGACAATGATACTACACATTTAACACACAAATTAGACTATCAAATTAAATAAACGTTAATCAAATGCTTGGTCATAACATGAATTATATTGAGTGTTTTGTGATTTTTTTGAACATGAATTAATCTTAGTGTTTTTGTGATCATCAAAATCTATAGAGTACAACATCCCTCTGAAAGTTTGGGAGCCCTCGTTATGCCGCCACCACTACCGGCCAAGTGATCTGGGGCCTCATGATTCACTACACATGAAGTGTTAAGTCAGAGCAAGAAACACGAGCATCAAATAACTTAAAATAGGAAAAATATTTATGTAAATATTCAGTCTCGAGTAAGCCTAGTGAATCATGACTGTTTCAGCGACCGCAGTTCAGCTCCTTGAACCGCGATGATTTTAGCCATTGTGATTCGTCCGATTGAAACGTGAAGACTAAAGTCATCGCGCTTCTCCCCTCTTTATTCTCTGGCCCCGATGGCCATTTTACCCTCCTCACCTCTTACAAAGCATGGTTGTAGGAACTTACCATGTCATCCTGGACCAGAGCTCGTCGCCCATGCCACCTTGGCCGAGCCTCCCCGCCAGAGCTCGCACTGCCACCTCTTCCTCTTCCCCTTCCTCCTCCTCGACCACCATCGCTGGTCTTCCTCCTTCAG